>JAEMTY010000084.1:0-53709 GCA_020423425.1 Chrysopa pallens
AAGCCATTACAAAGTTGCGCTTAGCTTCAAATTTTGTTATTCTACAACAAATTATTCGTTAAACTACATAACAATTATATATGTTTTAACTTTGATATACAACCATAATATATAAAGTATTTAAATAACTCTAGCGTGGTTATTTTCTTCATTCGATTTGTTACTTTTTACTTCTTTTCAATAACATTACATATTTATAATTAGTTTATTTAACCTGGTGTACGTTTCAGCTTATCTGACATTGGTATTAAAAAATGTTGAAAATATCTACCTCTTACAGATCATATATAATATGGATGTAAAAAAACGTAACTTTTGAATTGTTTATTATTAAATAAGTTAATTTAATTTTTGTAAAGTTTTATTTTATCTTATAATTTATGTGTCTAAGTACCTACGATTAAAATAATTGATATTTAGTTTCAGGTGGTGTGTATACCTATGTTCACTACGACAGAAGCCATTGTTTAAGAGCACTAACCACAGTAAGGTCACATTTTACTTAGTCAATTTATTTAAATAATAATGTTTTATTATGATAATAATGTATTGTTGTAATTTGGAAATACAAATGTTTCAATTAAATCATTTTTAATTATAATCTTTTAAAACTGAACTGGACGCACACTATAAGCTTTTTTGCATCGGAAAATTTGATGGTGAACTCACACCATTTTTCTAGTAGTCTTTTTTCTGACTTCGCGCGAAGTCAGAATTTGGAATTTATAAAGCAGTATTTTTTCAAATTTTTGAAGGAAGCCAGAATTTTGAGCAGTGTAAGAAGTCATTTTTATGAGTTCCTTCTGTAAGAAGTCTTTTTCTTTAGGTCCGTATAAAGTCCATGTGAACACTTTAAGAAGTATTTTTATCGAGATTTACAAGAAGTCAGAAATATGATGTCTCTTTTAGAACTCGATTAGATTTAATTTTTCTGATATATTTCACTCATATTTTATCTATTATTCTCGAATAATAAACCACAATTAAATGGTTTGATGTGTATTTAAATAAATACAACGTTAATAATTTGTTCATAATTATTTATTGAATTATAAAATATATTCTTGTGTTATAAATCATTACTCCATTTTTGTCAATCCATTACTTATCGATAATATCCTAATAATAATAATCTCTATAGTCTTTTCCTATATTCACTACTGATCTAAATTCACTACACTGAACTAAAACTATATTAATTGTATTTGTACACTGAACTGTACATAACAGTCTCCGCCACTTATTTATAAGTTCATTCTATTAATTGGCTTCTTTGTTCTTGTAGATCGACGTACAGGTTGATTACCCGGTTCAGTTGCTGGATTTTCCACTGTTTCTGGAGTTGCTTGTGTATCGATAGAAGTTGGTTGCGAATCCATACTAGTTGTTTGAAAATTTGAATTTTGCGTATTGTTTTGATTTGGCAATAAGAACGTAACCGTTCGCTTAAGTTTAGTTTCTGTTGAAGGTGTATTATTTTGTCGCTTATCTTGATTATATCGAAATTCTGGTTCAGGTATTACTTCTGTACTTCTAAGTTGATCATAGTGTCGTTTAATTTCGTATCCATTGTCTAGTCGTACAATATAATGCAGACGACCTAGCCTTTGTATAATTTTACCGAATTTCCAATTTACATTTCCTTGATAGTTGCGTGATTGTACGCGTTCACCCAGGCGAAAAAATTTATTGAAATTCGATGCTGTAGATGGTAAATCTGGTGTTGGTTTAATTAAATCTAGTCTGGTTCTCAATGCTCGACCTAGATGTAATTCTGCAGGAGTTTTTTTACATTCTAACGGTGTATTACGATACTTGAATAAGAATCGTTGCAATTTTTCTATAATTGTTCCAGGTTCGTCCATCATACTTTTAATTTTGTTTTTGAATGTTTGTACATTTCTTTCAGCTAGTCCATTTGTTTCCGGATGGTTTGGTGCTGAATGTAGGAGTGTTATTCCGTTTCGGTTACAAAAAGATTTAAATTCTTCCGATTTGAAGTAAGTTGCATTGTCGGTGACCATGGCAAATGGTAGACCTTGACGACAAAATATTTCTGATAAAGCAGAGATTGTTGATTTGGATGTAGGTGCGTTTACTTGTATTGCGATTTCCACCCATTTTGTTTTTGCATCTACCACTATTAAGAAGTGGTGGTTTTGAAAAGGTCCCGCATAATCCACATGAATTCGTTGCCAAGGATATTTTGGTGTTTCCCAGTGATGTAATGGAGCTTTGTTTGGAGTTTTCTTCACTAATGCACAAGCGTTGCATGATTTGACTTGTGATTCGATGTCGCGATCAATGTTTGGCCAATAACAGCTTGATCGTGCGATAGCCTTCATTTTAACTATCCCTACATGTGTAGAGTGTAATTCTTTTAATATAGCTGGACGTAATTTAGAAGGTATGAAAACTCGTTGTCCTCTCATAATAATTCCTTTGTGTAAATTTAATTCCGGATCACGTATTTTTCCATTTAGTAAACGTTCTTTGATTGTTAAAAGTTCACTGTCATTATTAGTTTCTTTGCGAATGGTATTTGCGGTGATCGTATGTGACGTGCTTATTTGTTGTACGGTTAGATCGTATACTTTGCTTATCTCATCGGTATCGAGTACATTAGTGTATGGAAGCGGAGCGCGTGAAAAATAGTCTACATTTTGGTGATTTTTAGCTGCTCGATGTTTTACAGAATATTCAAATCCTCGGAGGAATAATGCGTAGCGTAATAATCTAAGTGCTGTAAGCTGAGGTAATTGTTTGTTGGGTTCGAGGATCATTTTTAAAGGTTTGTTATCTACTACGAGTGTGAAATGTCGTCCATAAATGTATTGAAAAAAGTATTTACATGCCCAAAATACAGCGGTGGCTTCCCTATCTAGTTGACTATAATTTTTTTCAGCTGTTGTCAGCGATCGAGATGCGTAAGCAATGGGACGTATTTCATTATTGATTTCGTGTGAAAGAATACCCGATAATCCGACTGGGCTAGCATCTGTTTCTAGAATTAAAGGATATTTTGGGTTGTAGGGTGTCAATACACGTTCGCTAGCCAATTCTGTTTTAATTTTTTCGAAAGCCTGATTACAATCAGGTGTCCATTTAAATTTGACATTATGTCGTAATAATTGATTTAGAGGATAGAAAAGAGTTGAGGCGTTTGGTATGAAACGCTGGTAATACATCGCTAATCCAAGAAATGAACGTAGTTCATCGATATTTGTAGGAATCGGAGCATTTTGAATGGCAAGCACTTTATCTTGCGTTTTGTGTAAGCCGTTTTTACTGATTACGTGCCCTAAATATTTGACTTGTTTAACGAAAAACTTACATTTCTTTTTATTTAATTGAATTTTGAATTCTTGAAGTTTTTTCAAGCATTTCTCAAGACGATCTTTGCATATTTTAAGTGTTTCACCTTGAATAAGGATGTCATCGAAATACGCTATGGTGCCTTCAAGGTTTGATAGAATTGGTTCGAGAATTTTTTGAAATTCTCCAGGCGCCGTTTTGAGTCCATAAAACATACGTTTAGCGAGGTATGTTCCTTTGTGTGTTGAAATTGCCGCGATATGGGAGCTCTCTTTGTCTAATTCTACATGCAAGTAAGCTTTGTGGATGTCAAGAACACAGAAAAAGTTTCCATCACGTAGTTGGTTAAATAAATCTTCCACTTTTGGTATTGGGTAATGATTTTCTAATAATAATGGATTAATGCTAACTTTATAGTCAGCGCATAGACGTACGCCCTGGTTGCCCGGTTTTGGCACTACAACCAGCGGTGATCCCCATTGACAATAGTTTGCCTTTTCAATAATGCCTTGCTTTTCGAGAGAATCAAGTTCATCATTGACTTGATCTAAAAGAGCATATGGAATTGAGCGCGGTTTAATGTATGTTGGTTTTGCATTTTCTTTTAATTTTAATGAGCACAAAACATTCGGAATTTTGCCTATCCGTTCTTTAAATATGTCGGCGTATTTGGAAAAGATTTCTTTAATAAGAATATCTGATTGATTTTTTGTATCAGGGTTTGATATAATGTTTTTTATGGCGCAACGATTTTCAATTTGATTTAGATTTATAATCCCTAGATTCCTAATCCATCCTCTTCCAAGAATGGGTGCGTAATTGCGTTGTACTACGTATAGTTCTTCTATTGAACTTTTATTATTGTAACGAACTGGCACAGTAGCCACACCTAGTGGTGAAAAAGACTCTTTAGTGTAAGATTGGAATCGGACATTTGTCGGTTTAAGTTTAATATTAAGAGATAATGCATCAAAATCCCTGCGTGACATTATAGTTACAGGGCTGCCTGAATCGACTTCAAAGTTTTGTTTCGAATTCCCGATTAGAACTGGAACACAAATTTTGTTATCGAAATTAGTGGAATTTATGTTTAATATAATTTCCTGTTGAGAGTGCGCGATATTAAGTGAGTTGACACCATAGTCGTCTTCATAGTTTTGTTCAACTATATTGACTGATGGCGATTTTGGTACTTGATTACCTAACGCTGTTGATAAGCACACTTTACGTAAATGTCCAGATCTGTTACATGCTGTACAATGCAGTTTGTCTTTGCTTCTACATTCACGTGTTTTATGGTTAGACTTTCCACAAGCTAAACATTTATTTTTGAGTCCTAATCGTTCAATCTGTGAAAATTTATGTGTTGATTGACTGCGCGGTTGAGATTTCGAACGACTTCGCTGATTTGAATCATGAACATTGTATTTTGTATGTTTCTGTGAGTTACCGATGCGGTTCACGGATATAGAAGATTTTTGGTAGTCTTCCCTGTTTTGTTTTTTTGCAGCTTCTATAGCTAGTGCTATTTCAAGCGTTTTATCAAAATTGACTGTTTCCTCTTGTTGTAGAATTTTTTCGCGAATATCTACGTCTTTGAGTCCACGAATAAACTGTGCTTGTAAAATTGCAAGTATGGGTTGTTTACAATTTCCATTCGGACAAATCCATTTACATGTGTGTAAAAGAAGTTTTAAAGCGGCTACGTAACCGGCTATTGATTCGTCTGTGTGTTGTGTACGTGATAAAAATTTATGTCTCTCTGTATGGACGTTTGAGGGAGGGCTCAAATGCTTTTCTAAAAGTAATATGAGCTCTGAATATGTTTTTTCATTTGGCTTTTGAGGTGCTGTTAAGCTCGAAATTAATTGATAATATTTGCTACCCAGACAATTTATAAGAATTTGAACCTTTGCTGACGCGACTTCCGTACTCGAACCTGTGAGTTGACGCAAAGTAAAGAAATTTTCTAACCTTTCTCGATATGTTGTGAATGATTCTGCTTCTTCGTTGAATGCTTCAAATGTTATCGAATGTGTAAGTAATGTATCTGATAGGTTTCTTGACGGCAGTTGTGTAGTATGACGAGTTGATGTTGCAGCCATTTGACTAACGATTGCTGTAAGTGCTTCTCCTTGTGTTTTGAGTGATTGCAATATTGCTTCGATTTCCGCCATTTTTTCTATTTTTCCACGTGTATTAATTAATAACAAAAATTTGTTTATTATTTACTTGTAATTTTTTTATACTCGTCGCCAAACTGATGTGTATTTAAATAAATACAACGTTAATAATTTGTTCATAATTATTTATTGAATTATAAAATATATTCTTGTGTTATAAATCATTACTCCATTTTTGTCAATCCATTACTTATCGATAATATCCTAATAATAATAATCTCTATAGTCTTTTCCTATATTCACTACTGATCTAAATTCACTACACTGAACTAAAACTATATTAATTGTATTTGTACACTGAACTGTACATAACAAATATTTTTATAGTAAATGAAATGAAACAACTTGAAATATTTTAATATATAATAAACATATATTATAATAAACATATCTACACGTGCCATAAGTTGTGAGGCTTCAAATATATTAGTCGTACATGTATTGTTATATGATGTGTTGCCTGTAATATAATAACTTGGGTGTCGTTTGAACGAAATTTACCCAAGTATCGGCGAACTGATCGACGAATAAAATCGCGTTTTTGGAGTCGATGCTTGAATGGTGATGCCATCTGACATAATATTTTTGAGTTATTTTGATTATAAAGGTCAGATGCCACTACACATCCATTTATAAACTTTATTCTATTAATTTTGGATAATTTTTATCAAAAATTTATAAATGAGTTGATTAAAAATTATGTTTTCATTTAAAAAAAAAAAGTTTATATTTTCAGGTCTATGTATATATTTCACCTGTTTAAAAATCTACAAACGTTCCGATAACAAATCAACATTCTCACTAAATAGAAAAACCTTAAACGGTAAAATGAATTATGCTTACGACAATGAACTAAACTTTGAAGTGGTTGAGCCTTTACCGAAAGTAAATACGCCACCAACATTACGCGCATCAAAAGCGATCAATTTACGACTTGAAGAACATATTCAGAGTATTAAAAACGCCGAGGAAATCGAAACGAATCATAAATTAAGACAAACAATTGAAGAAGATAATTTTAAACCAGAGCAATTTAATGAGATTGAAATTGTTCAAGATCAAATCAGCAGTGATGACGATGATAACGAAGAATATCAACGTGAAAAGCATCGTACAAGTAGTGTGACATACGTATTAGATATGTTCGATAAAGTATTAGCCAACGAATCCGATGATTCTGGGGATCAATTATCGACAACAAAAAGAAAAGCATCGTTTGATACAGAATCAGTACGTTCAACAACAGATCCAATTGAACATTCAGCACTTGTTCACCGTGAAGATTCCACTACAAATGTACAGAATTTGGTAAGTGAGTCAGAAAAGGAGAACCTCCAGAAGAGGAAAGATTCTATTAAAAATGTACAGAATTCGATACTTGAACAAGAAAAGGAAAGTATGCAAGTGATACCACCCCCACCTCCACCAATTGAAAACTTACAGTTAGAAGTGGATGAAGAAAACGATGTGGTTGAAGACATTTCAAAATTATATAATACTATACCAAAAACACCAAATGTTTCACGCGTTGAATCATTTATGCGACCAAGTCTTGCACAAAATCAAAAAACTGACATCGATTTTGCATTAAAATTAAATCAATTACTTCAAGAACAATTGGAAGAAAAACCACATAATAAAGGTTTATACAAACCAGAAATTTACGATGATGAAGAAGTTGAACGTAAATTAAGTGCAACTACCGAAAGTAATAGTGGTCTATTGGCCGAAATCAATAAAGAAATACTGGCACGTAAAAAATTAAATAGTGTTCAAAGCATTGAAAAGAAAGTTGAAGCCAATGATGACATCAAAGAATCTGAATCTGAGGAAAGTATGAAACCAAGTGATATACGTAATAAATTAGAATTGATTTATAAAACTGGACCACGCAATCCGGAAGATGTTAAAAAAACTTTACGCAAAACAATTGCAGTCATTCCTTATCACAATCCAGAAGAAGTAACAGAACAAGCTGCAGCTGCTTCAGATGATCCAAATAGTTCAAGTTTACTTGCTCAACAATTACGTGCTCGTAAAACTTTAATTGCAAAACCAGATAGTGGTATTGATTCTGGAAACAGTAGCACAATATCGAACGATGAAACAAGACACGAAAAACATGATGTAAGCGAAGAAGAACCAGAAATAGAGACACCATCAGATATACGAATGAGATTAAACCAAATATTATCAAAAGGGCCACAGCATCCATCTCAATTGAATAATAGCAACAAAATGTTACCAATAGCAACAGTTTCAGATACAATCAAAGTATCAGATGCAATCGACGAACCAAAATCAACACTTAATCAAAATCATACAGAAATTTCTGAAACTCCACGATCATCAAATCAATCAGAATCAAAAGTTTCTATTATAATTAGATCATTAAATGATTTAAATGACCGGGATGAGTCGATTTTAGCACATAAGAAACTAATGGGTAACGTTTTCAAGTCGATTAAAGAACGAAAACCAGATTCGTCTGTACGTAGTGAAAGTCCATTTCTTACAAAATTAAAAAGTCAGAATGAGCGTATTAAGAATAATGAAGTTATTCCAGTTACCACAAAACTGTAACACCTTCGTTGCTGAAAACGACTCATCCAGAAAGGAGTCATACAAATATAGACTTCACATATGAGAGTACTCGTAATTTAATGTACTGTACAAACGTGCTCTAAGAACTTCTTCATGGTGTCACTTTCTATCAACATCAAGTTAAAATGCAACAAACGAAACATTTTTGCAAAAAAACATCTATAAAACATTTGAACAAATCTAGTTTGAAATTTATACTATACAGTTTCTTCGTATGTGTGAAAACGAAAAACTTTATTTAATATAAAAAATCATTTATTATTGTAAATTTTTTAAGAGGCAATCCAAAACTTGCCTTATGTTATTATATCATACGACGAACATATAATAAGCAGAAACTTTAGATCGTAGCATAGACATATAAGATTAGACTGCGATAGTACTGTATGTGTCATATAAGTGGATGCTATATATGAATAAAAAGAAAACAAAGCATAAGGAGGCAATACTCTTTCTTATCTTGAGTATGTACAGCTTTTTGCAGCGTTCTCTTTTTACTCATATACCGATTTTCAATCGAAATGCCGTGGTCAATTTTTAAGTGTCTAGAAATTGTAGTCACTGCCTGCGAGAGTATAGTCATATAAGGTTATCTGCTACTGAAATAACAAAACGAAAATAACAACACGATATATTTAAATTAGGATATACCACTCAATTCGGCTTCAATCAGTAACTGGCTGGTCGATCGAATAGAGTCAAAAAAACAGTAAGTTCGTCAAAACATGATAGAATGAAACCCGATCAAGAAGTTTAATACCTTCATACTTTTCACAAAATTTGCCTAATTATTTATCCATCGAATCATATGAATGAATTTTATTTGATTAAGACGCGATGATCTGATAATAGATGGCTTAGAATATTAGAAATAATTGCGTGTATCGAGTTTGTTGATTTTCAACTTGTGATTCCGTGAAATTATCGTGAAAGCTTATAAACTTTCAGTATATGAATGTGATACGTAAGATTGTTAATAATAAAACAAATTATTAACAGCTGATTGATATTTTAAACGATATTATTACAAATTAATATTTTATATTCGTAATTTTTGTAATGCATTCCTAATTAAATTGAAGTTCCTGCATTACATGATACATAATTATGATGTACTAAATAAAAAGAACGCCTGAACCTAGAGAACGTATTAAGAACAAATTTTAATTAAGGAAACTATAAAAATACGTACAAAATAAGTTTTAAAAATTAATATTAATTTGTTCCTACCTGTTTAATTAATTAATTGTTATTGTTTAATTAAAAATAATATATTTCTTAAAAAAATAAATTAAAAATTTACAATGTATTTGTTCTACTTTACAAAATTTTCTCCTATATTTTCCTTTAAATTCCTCTCTGGATTTTTTCCGTAGAATTTATGTAGGGATTCGATTATATTGGCAACTTGCACATTAATTACGACTAGAATCTGTTCTTTAAAGTAGCGCTTTTATGAAAAAAGAGTCTTCTACAAAGTCGTGTCAAGAATAACTTCCTTATTATAAAGTTTCGTACAAAATAAAGTGCATTATGTTTATAATTAGACTAATTACATTATATATTATATAATGATATGTACTATTCATTCCGAGTATAGAGGGGACTTCTTAATCGATTGATGCGTTACGAGTGCCTAAAATGTGTAGTAAAACATTTTAAAACATTCACATTCTAGAATATATAATTATTTGTGAATTTGTTTGCATGTAAATTGTATAGCAAATGTCAAACATAAATGACAGTCTATGGAAAAATGTTTCAAATAAAAGTTGTTTATTGTATAAAACAAATACAAATCGAATGGTCGTCATTTTACATATATATCTACCTACAATAAAAACCAGATTATTTACATTCGTGTTCCGCAAGTTAACGTGTCTCAAAAATTTAAACAAGCAAACTCACGTACCTACGTACACAGACACACATATTTTTGTAACATGGTACGAAAATATGAAAATATGACGTCATTCCCAATTTTTGGGAACGATTCCAATAAGGAACTTATAAGGAAGTTAAAAAAATAAAAATGCAAATTTAGTAAAAATATTATTTGAAGTTTATTTTCAAAATAAAAAAAGTATTATCACAAAAACGATTAACATTTTATTAATATTTATTGATACCAAATAATCGAACTCTATGGAATTGTGGTAATTTAGGTACAAGGACCGTAAGTAACGATAAAAAATTCAACCAAAAATGTTTGGAATCATTGTGAGTATAAAAACATGTAAGTAGAAATCTGAAAACAAAACAATATCATTAATTTCGATAGTCCGTGCAGTAAAATTTTTATATAATATTTACATAATAATAGGTACAACTACAAGAAATTTTCTGGTAGTAGTAAATTGCATTCCACTATCTATTTGTTCCCAATGTGTTTCAATCTGGCAAGCACCTTGATCAGCCGATATCCAAGGAGCACCTTTTAAGGAATGGAGAAAATATAAATGGACCTGTAATAAAAAAAAGATTGCCAGCTATAGAGTCTACCGGTAGAAATGAATTTAGAACTTTTAGTATTATAATTATCTGTTTTTCACAGTTAGTGACACTCCGAGCCACAATTATATGCATCTTTATATTACCGGCTGTACAATATATAATTACAAAACAATTTCACTCATAATATATACACAGTACTAATGTTGCAATGTCAGCTATATAGCTATAGATATACGGCTATAAGCATGTCAGTGACATGCACGAACGCACGAATTTTCACCCATTCAACAAGTCTCTATTCACCAATTTCGAGTGCTCAGCACATGTAAAGGGGTGTGCCAGTCATGAGCATAACAGTGACACGAACCCATAAGATTTTACCCTACAAAAAAGTGTCCAACGCGGCTAAAGAAGTTGTCACTTCAAAAATTTTCATGAAATTAATCTACGCAAAAAAATTCTTTAAATACTCACAGCACAATGGATTTGATGTGTTATTGTCCATGCTAATGGAATGCTAAATATAGGAACACATAATAAAATTAAATGTAAGACTAGCATACCACCAGAATATGCTACCCACATACCACGACTTTGTAACCATGTCGTATTGGGATTTGGATTTCCATGTCCACCAGCTATCATTTCAACTGAAAATAACATATAAATGGCAAAATTAGCGACGAGTAATCCAGAAACAATATAAGAAAAATTTTAACAAGAATAAGTTTAATTAAAACACGTTTAATACGGTTTATTTTATTCTAATTCACATTAACACAAAACACTGATATAGATATTGGGGGCAAATGAATTAAACTAATATGAAATATTTCAAAAAGCTAAAGTTAATAGTGCTTTCTACATGGTAGTTTGACCTTAAAATAGGCTACATATTTGTTTATATTGTATTTTTCCACCGCGCAACTGGACCACCTATTCACAACTTAATCCAATCAACCTCAAAATCCTTTTCCGAGCTGGGACAATTTGACCCACGTGTGCTGCTTTTCAGGAAGAGATTTCCCATGCCACACGATGTCGATTGCACCTAATTTCGGAGTAATCTTAATTGTATATATTTTCTTTATGTTAAGTTATTTATTTAATTTTAAGTTAGTTTTAGGGATGGTCTATCCATCCGCATAGGTTAAGTATTCTCTCAATGGTTTTTATTTAAATTTTCCATTTTTCAAACGATGCATCAAAAATTGTAAATTGTCTCGATGTAACTAGTATATAAGATGATGTATTATAGATAAAGCTTAGTCTAGGTGCTATAGTTGTAAGCCGACTTGTATTTATATTATGATGCTAATAAAGAATTATCAAACTGAAAAAAAAATACTATCGTATTTTTCGGGATAATTCAGATTTTAAAATATTTGTGGGCTATTCACAAAAAGCAAGGATCTAAGCTTCAAAACGATATAGTAATCGTCCATTTTCATTAAGTTTTAAAAGAGCTACAGGGGAGAAGCGAAAAGACCTTAAAGAAAAAAGCCCCCAAAAGCATTAAACTAATATGACCGTTATTCTTTCTTAAAAATTAGTCATTGTTAACATAATAACAAACAGAGTTAATTGTTTAAATACTCTGCACAAGCTACAATATCAATATTTAAACAGTTTATAATTACTAACATTATTAGAAGGCATACGTTCATAACAATTATGAAATATTTATTACTATATTATATTTTATAATTATATGTGGCAATGAAGTGATTTCGAGCTGAAATTTTAGCATATCTAAAATGTTTAAGAAAAATATAAAGATAAATAATTAGCTTATTTAAGCTGCTATTTGTTATCAAAATTGGTATGGAAACATAAATTCCAAAGTACACATTAATATTAACCAATCAAACATTAGTAATTTTAATAAAGACTTTTTTTTTTGGAAAGACGGAAGAAAAATTAAAATGTAAACTTAATTACATTGTGAAAGTGAAATAAAAACATTAAAAATGGCAGAAACCAATTGGACATTATCTCCTTTAAGTGACGGTACAAACATGTGGGATAAATATAAAAATAGTACAGAATACTTGTATCATATGTCACAAACGGATATAACATTGAATACATTAAATGCCAAAATACAATTATTGCATACAACAATTGAACCAGATGAAATACAACCACCGAAAGAGGAATTAATTGCTATACAAGAGAAGAATTTAAATTCAGTTGCAGCACCTAAATCGTTTTTATTAGCACCAAAAACACGTATGCCAACCAAAGATAAAAAGAAGAAGAAGAAACGAAAAGAAAATCAATAATTTAAATTAAACAATATTATAAATATCTTTTATTTTGTGGCATTTGTATATGGTTAAAAACTATCAATAAATGAACTTTTATTTACTTTATTATTACTATATATTAAACGCTCCCCTTGCTCCTAGGCCATCCCTAATATAACAAGCCATAATGGACGCGACTCTACAAAGTCATTCCAAGAACTGTCTTATAATTTATTTTAGGATCAACGCATAGCATCAGATATCCGATGATATGAGCTTGCTTAAGATTTTTGTCAGAAGTAAGATCAAATTGTCTTATAGAACTGTCCGATGGTGTGCATTGACAATCAGATTTTCTGATCAGAAAATCCGACGGTGTGGGCTGGCCATTATTCTCTCAGAAGTTTGATTTAATACATTCATTAATTATAATACGCATTATATATAATTAATAAATTTGAGCTGAAATCATGGCGAAACTAGATACTAGATGAAAACATATTTCAAACAAAAGTTTTGTTTTTAAATTTATTTTTAGTATTTTAATCTTTCATTTATGTCTTATGGTATAAAAGTTGAATCATGGATATGGACACTAATGGATCGATTATGTCCAAAATTGAGTGTTAACGATCCCACATGGAGTTATGGTCAAAAATTAGTTTTTCGCGAGCAATCATCTCACATAAGTATATACACACACAGACCTTTTAGGAAATTTAATTTCCGATTCATTCCGAGAGGTTTGCTTTATTGACTTCACAATTTTATTCTTCTAATTTGTATTTGTTTTTCTATGGAAACAATGAAATTAATTTGTTTTTATTTTATGTTCTTATTTGAATTTTAGAAAAAATTTTTCCAAGTTTAAATAATTTTTTTTAAAAGTAAAATTAAAATAAATTAAAATGTGGGAAAAAGTATCAACTAAAGATACTGGAAGTCGAAATTCAATTAGATCAACAAATTTTCGTATACCACCATTACAACAAGGCCAACAGTTATGGGAAAATACTCGAAAAAATACCAATATACGTTATTCAATGTCACAAACGGATACAAATTTTATATCAAATCAAGCACGATTGACAATGCAAGAAACAATTTTAACAAAAGATTCGAAACAACCGTCCAGAACGGAGCTACATAGTAAAATGACAGTTAGTTCAATTAAATATAAATCGGGACGTGGACGTGCAGCTTTGTATTATTTTCCAAGAGAGACATACTGTATGGAAAAGGAGGAACATTACCATAATGTTGTAGTTCCACAAGCTGAACGACATATGAAAATGTTGAAACAAATAAGAAAACAAGAAGGTAAACCGCCATTCGTAAATTACGACTTTTTTCTCTTATGGAAAAAGATACTATTTGAATGCACAGACCTTAGAGATATAGAAATAAAGTAGACAAGAAATGAGACGCGGCGAGATAGAAACACCCACGATGCATGCAGTCTCGGTCTGTTGTCGTGACGATTCCACTGGCAGGAGTTACTATGTTTGGCTACTCTATTTGTATAATACCTCGTTGCATTTCTTTATTCCGTATATCTCTATGCCAAATCGGCTCAGTAACCAAGCAACCAAGCGAGTAAAGGCGGTATAACCCCTTAAGCGTTTGACTACTTAGACTGGTATGTTGCGGGTTCGTTTCCCGATAGTGAGTGTTGGTCGATTATAATTAATGGGACGGATAATTAATAAGACAGTCGTTGTTTGAATAAGAACGAAGTAACCGTCTTCCCAAATCATGTAATTAATGTAATATCGGATGTAGTTTAATCATAAATAAAGAATATGTGGGTGTTCTCTGTTATAGATGTATAAATCTTAGAAACGGAGGTAAATCCCATCCTCTTCTCTTTATATCTCTATGCTGTCATTTCGATCTGTTTTTTGTTTATATACATTCATTTTTATTATAAATAGAAACTTCTTAATTTCAGATAAAAAATTACATCAACAATTACTGCATGCCAATGGACCAGCATGGTATCAAGAACCATCGTTAAAACAAAAAGCTTATGCTGAAGAAATTTCTGATACCATTCGTTATGATACTAGAATGAAGTCAACATATGAAACACGAAATTTATTATTACGCATGGGAATTACACCACTTCCTAATTCGAAAATAGTTCAAAAGGCTATGAACTTTAGTGAAGGCGATGCAATCCAGTTTTTACTTGCTTTATATCGTCTAATAAATCCTAGTGTACGAAATTTTGATGGTAAGCTAACAAATATAAAGAAAACTTTTAGCAGAAAAAGTTCCTTAATTTATAAAACTCTTAGTCATTTCAAAAAAATGACTAAATAATGAAAATTGTACATATGAGTATAAGTGAGTACTAAATATATTGATATGTTTTTTTTGCTAAATATTCATTCATTTATCAATATTTTTTTAAAATTTCATTATGGATTTTAAAGAGCAAATAGATTTTATTTATAATTTTATAATAAATATTTTATTTTAAACGCAGCAAATAAATTTACAATTTCCGATCGAATCATTTTATCATGTATGACACATTTAGCCCTACCTTCCACCTTACGGGAAATGCATATTCGTATTCCATCGCCGCCACCCCCACCGAAGAAACAACCACCAAAAACTCGTAAGTTAACATTTATATTTTCTAAGTTCATATATTTATTTAAAAGATCTAATATTCAAATTTTCTATGTACCTATCAAAATTGGATAAGCCGTTTTGTCATGATTTGATTTCAAATCAATCCTAGCCTTTTATAATTTTTGCAGAAAATATTACTATTATTGATAGATTTTCAATATTATGACAATATATTTAACGTTTTAACTTTTTACCAGCGTAGGCAAGCGTGGTATTTATTAATGTTTAACGAAATTATAAACATAGAATATTCTGGAGTAAATATTGTTAAGATAGATTTGAAAAAAAATTAAATATATAATCACATTTCAAAAATTGATTAATCTTTTGATTTGAAAGCTACACTTGTGCTTATAAATAATTAAGTCGTTTTCACAGGTAAAACGAAACTAGAAAAGAAATATGCATCACCATACTTGGAACCTTTAATGTTTAAACCAGAACCTAGAAAAGTTGTAAATACCTCATTCGTAACATATCCTACCAGTCCTTACTTCGAATATGTAAAAGATTTGGTAAGTTTTTATCCCAAAATTTATTTCTACGGCTATAAGGTGAATATGAAAAAGGCGATTTCTCTTGATAAAGTCTTGCTAGATAATCATGGCTTTGCAAATCTTACGACATTATAACCAATTACTATATATTGCCCGAATAACTCATAATTAAAAAGACAAAAAATTTAACTTCAGTGCAGCAAACTTGATTCGCTTAAAATAGCGTAAAAGCTGTAGCACCCTAAAACTTGAAGAATTGAGAAGAGACATTTTCGTAAGCTCGTAAATATACTAACAACATGCATATGAAAATGTGCAAAGAGAAGAAAATTGCGTTTAGATCCCTTGCACCTAAACGTGTTGATTTCGTGTTTTCCTTTACTCGCCACCTGGGAGTGAAGATATAAAAAGTTAAAAATACCTGTATAAACCAAAATCAACGCGAAAAGCCCACAAATTTTCTGGCGAGATTGTTTCAATAAAATATGGTTTCAAAGTTTGTAACTCATTCTCTTTTTGATTTCCTGTGGGCTTTTATAAGTGCAAATATTATTATAGGTTTTATCGTTCTGCAACCTCGCTCTAAATTTAGGATCCTCTAAGATTCCCAAATTATGTAGATGGTAGTTTAATCTAAATTACCTTGGCAGTACAATATTATCATGTAATGTATTCTAACCACGGTTTTTGAAAAAAAACGTGTAATATCCATTATACTCAAACGTAAACTATTTCAGAAACGAGCTGGTGAAGAACTACCAGAAAAATCTGAATATGAAAATAAATACAAAATTGAAAGATTGGAAAAACTAATTGCAAATTCAAAACGAACAAAGCCATTATCTCCACCAACAACAGCAATACCCGTATCATTAAAATCATTTGATACATCTGGTGATACAGTTGATGATAATTTATCAATAAGGCCAAGTGATACATTTAAAAGCCAAATTATTTATCGCTCAAAATCAATGAAACGTCTAAAACGCAAACGAAAGAGACGACTAAGTAATCAGAAACAAGAAACTCATCGATATCACCCAATCGATGATTTTGATCATCAAACACCGCATTTTATTATCGGTGGAAATAAAATGATACAAAATAAAGCGGTTAGTTTCATAATAAACAGAAAAATACATATATAAATCCAAAATCCTTGTCATTTTGAGATTCAGCACAAAATGGCGTAGGTTTCAATATTATACGACTTCGTACATTAACGAAGACTGAAATGGTACACACGTATAAAAATCTCTCGGGCAAAGATTTTTATCGTGTGATAAGAATTTGTTCTGTAAATTTGAAGTTATAGCACTCACACACTATCGCAAATTGTCGTCAACAAAGTTGACAACTAAATTGACAACGAAGTTGGCAGCTGGCAGAATTTATTTTGAACGTGAATGCTTAAAAAAATGTAAAATATAAAAAGCAGAAAATTCATAAGCATAAAGATGCCGTCGTTATAAAACAGGATATGTAATATTCCGAGGCACAACTTTCCTCATTAAATCCCAAAAGGACAAGTTTTATGGATCTATTTCTTTAATATAACTTTGTATATTAATTTTTATTAATATATTCATTCCATGTATTAGGTACCAATTATTGATGGTATATCAAAAATGGTTTTCCATAAACCAGAATTTAACTACGTAATAAATGGTATAGCTATATCACCAGATGGAACTCCAATACCTATTATAAATAATGCCCGTTATGAACGAAAAAGAGAATATTCAACCGTTGTACATTGTGGGATTAGTTGTGATGAAGAGGGGAATAAAATTAAAATGATTGGTGGTATCAGTTCAAAAGAAGTCAACTCGGTTGATAGTATAGAAATCAAAGAAAAGCCAGAAATTGTTTCACCAAAACCATACTGTCCATGTACAGCATTGTATGATGAATACGTACGCTTAAAAGAATTGGAACATCAAAAATGTTTAAATATGTATCGACAATTTATTGTAACAAAAGCAAAAAAGGCAATTAAAGCGAATCCAGAAGTTACTTTTGTGCTCGGTGGAGTAACAGAAACCGATAAAGGACCTGTTTATGTATTATCTGGCGTACAACATCCAAGAAATCCAAATTATGAGCATATTATTGGCGGATTGACTATGAAAGATGATCAACCGATTATTATTGTATCTGGAATTCAAGCAACTAGATTGTATACCGAATATTTAGAATCAATTAAAAGAACTTTGGAAAAAATGGAGGAGACATCGATTATTATTAATGGTGTTACAACACTTCCAGATGGAACCACCAAATTTGTTGTATCTGGCGTTACACTCTTGAATCCAAAAAAGGACATCAATTTTGAATTAGAAGGTATTAGCAATAAAAAAAAGATTGGTAAATATTAAAAATTTTTATTTTTTTTATCTAAATAGACAACAATAAATCTAGTCTCAAATTATATTCTTTCAAGGATAACATTCATGAGTCCAACATTATAAAAACTTGGCAAAAATCGTAAACTGAGTCTAAAGCAAGCCTGATTTATTTTCAATTTGCAGGTGTCCATTATAAAGACAAGAATGCAGTAGTGGTAACTGATGATCATGTAAAAAATCCCTGGTTAAAAGACAAATATACTACAGTTATAAGTGGAATAACTGCTGCAGAAGATGGCCAACCCATTCATATAGTACAGAACATGCAGAAAGATGGTGTTGAAGAACCTAAATATACTTATGTGCTTGAAGGTGTAAAACCAACACAAAGTGATCCAATATTTATTGTTTCGGGGACAAGAGGTGGTGAAGAGGTTGACGATGCTTTCAAACCAAAATGTGAATACATAATTGGGGGTGTTAAAAAGATGCCAGATAATAGAAAAGTATTGGTAGTGGAAGGATTAGTATTGAATCGTGATGAAATACCACAGCCATGTGAATATGTAATCGCAGGTTAGTCCCAAATAATGAAAAATGTTGTACATGGTATTTTCCGAAGAATGGTCCAGGCAGGAGTTAAGGGTTAAGTTGAAGATCGGTATTCAATGCCCAAAAACTCGCTCTAAAAATTTTCTGTAGTTCAAGTATCCTTAGTCCAATAACTACTCTATGAGATTTCTCTCTAACGATACAACATGCCCTAACAGCCTAAAAATTGCTACATTATTAGGATAACATAATCTTCTAGTATTTTAAAACAGATTGGCCTTTCAAATTTGCTTGTTTCAAAATTTCCAAATTACAATCAATTCTTGTCTTTGACTAGGTGTGAAACCTTTGCCTGATGGTACAACTGTTAACATCGTACAACAAGTAATACCTCGAAGACCAATCGATTGTGAATGTTTGGATTTATATCGAAAATACATGAATTTACAAGAAGCAAAACATAAAAAATGTATGGATTTATATAAACGATATCTACGGAAAATAGCCAAAGAAGAAAAGGATGCATATAAACAAAGAATGAAAGCTAATGAACCAACATATATTATTGGTGGTATTGAAAAATCAATGAATGGGGATCCACGGTTTATAATCACTGGATTAGCGGCACATAAAATTGTTGAAAGTTTCGATCCAAATCCAGGTTATATTATGTCTCAGCCAGTTCATACTATAATTGGTGGAATGAAAGCAAATAACGATGGCACTTCTACAAAGATTATCCAAGGACATACTGAACATGTACGTATATTTAAGCCAATTGTCAAGATACAAACAAATATATCCTCTGATATACAATTACCAGGGGATAAAGGTAAGTAAAAATAGGACTAAATTCTGTTACTTGATTTCCATATATACTCCGTAAAATATTATTACAAAAAAATTTTGAACTTTTTCAGACACTCCGTTGGCTATAACTTCCACCAGACGCTTTAAACTACCAAAACAAAACATACTTGAACTTATATTGCTTGATTTTTATACATATTACTTAGAGAATTATTTTTAATATATATTTATACAGCCAGGCAAATCGTAAGAGCCAATCGACAAAAACATTGTCATGATGATAATAATTTTGTAGACAAGATTGGCAAAGAGAAAAAACTATACTGAGAATTCGCAAAAATGCAACTTCTTAGGATTTTTTTAACTAAATAATTTGAATAGGTAATTTTTTTTATTTTGATAAATAAATTCCATTCTAGTTAGCTGGAAAAAGACCATTTGTAATTATTGGTGGAACAAAAGACATCGATGGTACTCCAACATACCAAATTACTGGTGTACAAGCAGTACCATCAGTAACAGATAGCCTATGTGAATTTAAAAAGAAGAAACTAACAGAATATCGAGAAAGTATAATGATTGTAGGTGGTATCAATCAAAAACCTGATGGTACAGCAACGTTCACTATAGACGGTGTCACATCATATCCAATATGGAAGGAAGAAGAAGAATCTCAAAAAGATTTTGTTTGTAAATGTATGCGAATTTATAAACGTTGGTTAGAATTAGAACTAACTGAATATGATGAAGAGATTATTGATGGAGTTGGGCGACGTGTAGAAGATATTATTGTTCCATTTATAGATACAATACCGATAAAATCACTTTTACCAAAAACAATCGAATTGTTAAAAATGCCAAGAAAGTATTATAAGATATCGTGTAATTATAAGACACAAATGGTTTTATTAAAGGTAAAAATACATTTTTTGACATTAAGCCTAACAAACACAGGAATCATTTATTTAAATTACGTAAGAAAATTTGGTGGTTAATTTTCATATTTTGCAACTACACATCTAGTACTTCCTGCTAGCTTTTATATTTCCTTAATTTTAGGGCGTAATGGCAAGTATGGAAAATGATGGATATCCAGTCGCGTGTTTACCTGAGTCATGGACGCTACCATACTTTCGAGTTTGGATGAATATGCGATGTGGAAAAACATTTAACGATGCAGAAAAATGTATAATAAATCATTAGCATAATTGTAAAATATATTCATTTAGAATTATGTGCTCAAACAAATAAATTTAAGAGTAGACAAAATTTTCGCAGAAAATATATGTCGAGTAATCAAGCATAAGCCAGAGTTTTCCATATAACCGCAGACAATCAATATAAAATCTCGAGGTTTTCCTTTAAAGCATTTGTTTGCCGTATCAGTACCAAATTTCTAAAAGAACTCGGCTTCCTATACTTTACTACATTATATATTTAATCGAAAATTCAATAATTTATTTAAAAAATGTGTTCTTTTAATTAGGGAAATATTTATTGAAAAGTCGAAAGCTTTGGAATCATTTTACATACTGCACAATTAAAAATCCTCGTCCTAAAGTTGAACTTACAGCAAAAGAAACAAAAGACTTACGATGGGGTGATCAAGTGGCCAAATCAAAGGTAACAAGAATATACAGACAAGACAAGACACTATGGAATCAAATTTGAGTCCTAATTAAATTTTTTCAGATTGACCCAGTCGTTCGTGATGCCTACACAAATATCAAACAGCAATGTGTACATAAGGCTCGTGAATTTTTGCCAAGTTTGTATCCGTGGGATTTTCCAAACGAAAAATTTATAGATGCTTTCTATGCGTATACACCAGCAACGGAGCTTGAAGTAAATCCCTTACGACCTTATGTAAAGAAACTTGTTGATTAATTTAATACATTTATAAATTTTGTGTCCAGATCCAATCAAAAATTTTGAATTTTAATTAATTTTTATGGATAAATAATTTATCTCAATAAATCGATTACAAACCTCTAATTTAGCTTTCATTTCTAAGTTGGAAATTTCTAGTCCTAGAGATTATTTTAGACCAGGGCGACGGAATGATAAGCGACAGGCAGAAAATATATATTAAAATTATGATTAAACAAAAATAATTGCATACAGTTTATAATTTGGAAGAATGTCGCTCGTTGTCTTCAGTTAAGTTTAAATTAATCTTCAGTCTAAATGCAGAAGACCACTTCCGCATCTGCCTGGTGATGCCAATTTCTGACATTGTCAAAGATCAGGGTATAACCTCAGTCATTTAAGCAAAATTGTTATGGTTTGATTCAATGTTGACTTTATTCAAAGGATAACTTGTTTATTTTAATAGGTTTTCATGAAAATTAAAACCGCGCATTTTTAAAGATGAAAACTGAACTTTACACCGGAAGTCAGTTTAATGTTTGCGAACCTAAAACTTTCAATTAATTCTTTTATTTAAACTAATTTATAATAACTTTTAGAAATTATATTAATTTTTTAAATCTAAATAGAATTTTATATCTATAATGTCAAACTATTTTTCTTTTTATTTCATTCGCCTTAACTATAAAATGTGATTATAGCTTCGATTTCAAATTAAATATTATATTTGTAAAATGAAAGATAAAAAAATAAATTCTTAAAATTTAATTTTGTTAACGGTATATGAAAAATTTTTAAATAATTAAATTAACTTACCGGAACCACACGGATCGACCTCACTTCTTACGAACGTATGACATCATTACCTCACTGCTGTCATTAAAGACCTGTCAAAATTTAGTAGTTTAATATTTACCTACTGTTAAGATTTTTTTTAAATAATGGCAGATCCAAAATATGCAGACTTACCAGGAATTGTAAGTAAATAATTAAATAAAATAAGGAATATAATAAAAAAAATGTTGTAATTTGTTAGGCTTACGATCAACCCGATTCTTATGAAACAACCGATTTACCAGAAGCAGATCAATCCACTGATTTTTTTGAAGAAGAAAACGATTCAATAGAAAGATTACACATAAGTGCATCTGAGGCATATAATAAATTTAAAGGAAAATATTTAAATGCAAAACAAGTTGATTTTTCAGAAAAATTAAGTCGTCGATCTCGAACTGGATATGATGCAAGGTAAATTGCTTTTATTCTCTATTTGTAGCAATTTGAAATTAGTAAAAATGTAATATCTATAAAGTTTAAATCAAAGATTGTATATACATTTTTCTAATGTATCGTTGTTTTTAAGGAAGCAAATACAATGTCTCTTGGTGTAAAAACCCTCTGTTATTACGTTAAATGAATTTGGTATAAATTGAGTGTCATTGGTCTAAAATATATTTTGTTATTTAGATCAGGTGATTGGGAACTTGTTGGTGAAGGAGAGCAAGAAACTCCACTACAAAAGTATCAACGTTTGAAATGTGAAATTCACGACCTATTAGAAGAAATTAACAAACTAAAAGAGTCTGCAAAAGATGATAGTCAAATAGAATCGCTTCCAACTGTCAAACAAGTTGAACAATCCGATGCACTTTTGAGAGAACTTCGATTAGAAGAAACACTTGGAAAAGAAGTAGTTACAAATTTATCAGATCCACAAGGAACACAATTAAAGTAATTATAAACCCATAGTTTATATTACGTCTTATTAATGAATCAATTATTTTCAGAAAATTACTTACTTTGCTTGATCAGTTTAAAAAAACTGGTTCAGAATCAACACCTGAACCTCCAACTACTCAGAAAGGTGATGCAAATATAAATGCTATCACGTATAAACTTGAATATCGCCCCGAACAAGCAAAATTAGCACAATCTATACGAATTGGCGAATTGGAACATCGCTTGCATAAACTTGAAACAGTTTTGGGATCTGAATCTGATAAAGTTAGCCGCCTATCACAAGCAACTAATCAAAATACGATTTTAGAGGCTATACAATATTTAACAGCTAAAAGTAGTGCACTTGATTCCACTCAATTAGATCATATTGAGGGACGATTAATTGCGCTTACTCAAAAAATGAACACAATTGCTAAACAACGGACGGGAACTGCTCAGGATGCTGAATTGGAGCAAATGGTGTGTAAAATCATCTCACAAATAATTATCGCATAAATTTTCTTCGAGTTTTACTTATTCTTTATTTTTTAATTGTATTTTCAGGCTAATGAATTATTGAATACCATTAAAAAATCTAAAGGTAAATCCAACTCCACAGAAGATCAAGAAATACATCAAATGGTAAGATCATTAATTAGTAATGAAGTCCAAGCGTACTAAATCCATCCTATAACACTTAAGTTAATGTTTATTGTATTTTATACTATCTTTAATGTTAAACATCCCAACTCAGTTAATATCATAAAATTGATCCAAAGTTCTAAAAAAGTGAATTCTGATCAATATCATAATTTACTTGACTATGCTTATTAATGTATAGCCAAATATGAATGCCAATGTCTTAGAGGGAATATAATTTATAAAAGAAGCACATCATAATTAACTAGAACTTCCGAATTTTTTTATCTTATTTTGCTTTATATCTCACCAATCAATGAGCTTTGCAAAATCAATATATTATACCAAAAAATTTTTCAATCAAAATTTTGTTATTTTCAATATTTTACGGAAATGGATAATTTGTTTCAAAAAAATTATTTTAAAGGGAAAGTTTCTGAATATTTGAGTGTAGTTTCTAAAATGTACCTACCTTTAAGTATATCTTAATCAACATTAAAATAAGATATTGGTCTTTATATCAAGTTTATCCCTGAATATTCTATCTTATTTCTTCATTCAATGATTTCAGGTTGGTGATTTATACGAATTAATTAAGAAGATGAACGCTAATTCAGCTCCTTCAAATGTCGAAAAACTTGAAAAGGTACCTAATTATTTTCTCACACCCTACAAGTAGTTTAAATTTAAGTAATAAATCTCACTTAATCGATTTTAGGTGAATGAACTTTATAATTTTGTGAAAACAATTGAACCAATGGTTGATTTGCTACCGAAAACTGTACAACGGCTGAATGCTTTAAATGTATTCCATCAGCAAGGTTTGTTATAATTTTATTTTTCGATTACTAAAAGATAGAACACTCAATTATGGCAAATACGAGTTTTTGATTGCCATTAATATCTATTTTCCTAGTTTACCTTATCCCCTTAATAAGAATAGCAACGTCACTTATAGATAGATCCTGTGCTTTTAATACAAAAAATCACTATTATAAAGCTGCAACAAATTGAATTATTCTATTCTTAATTTCTCTCGCAGGCTAACGAAGAAAGGGTAAATCTAATACAGATTAATTTTACCATTAAAATATTTTTCAGCTATCGAGTTCAGCAATTCACTATCACAACTGGAATCCTTACAAAATCAAATATCATCAGGTGTTCAAAACAATAAAGCATTATTACAAGGTGTTCAAGAAAGTTTTGCTATTAATTTAGACGTTATAAATAAAAATATTACTACATTAAATGAACGTTTAGATGAATTAAAAAAATAATTAAAAAAAATTTTTTTTTTATATGAATTTTGATTTAAAAAAATATTTAATACAAAATGCTTATTTATTATATTTGAATGCAGCTTATAATAAAAGATTAACACTATATACAAAAAATCTGTTTTTATTTCCAAAAAACCTTGAATTTGTTTCAATGTACGGATACACGAGATTAAAAACAGTATTTTAGACGTAGCATTACTGTAGAAAGGTCGTACAGTAGAATCAAAAAAATGAAGTTGCTTTTTATGTACCAAAATTCTGGGTTGTAATTTCCAACTACTAGAAGATTGATAACGTTAATTGAAATTGATGCGATCTGAATCTTTTGAAAATAATCTTAAATCAGCACACTGCAATAGAGCAAATTTTCCCTTCTAGATTTTACTAATAGATAAATTTGCGCTAGTCGCCCCCAACAAACTATCAAATGTATTACAATTTCAAAAGAGTACGTAAAAACTATTAGTTTAACTATCCCTGTCGTAATGGTTTGTAATACGATTATAACCCAAACTATTCTCAAAAACAGATTCAAAACAATAAATTAGTTACCTTAACATTCTTTGAAAATATTTTTCACACTTTTTAGCATATTTTCACAATTTTATAAATTAGTTGAAATTGAAGATTTATTGTGGAAATGAATTATGAAAAAGCCACACACAAAATATATAACTTTTAAATTTTATTACCAATTAAATATAATACAAATTAGAATCTTAATTTTTGGAAGAACCATTTGTTCTTTCCAGCCTTGTATCTTTCTTCTAATTTAACACGATATTGGAAACGGGTCTTCTTCCTTTTCATTGGGTCTTTAAGATCTTTTTTAAGGTCTGAAGCTTTTTGTTCTTGCCCTAAATCTACTGTGTAACGTGTTGGCATTAAATGATTGTAATTTAAAACCTGTAATTAAAACAATTTCGTTAGTATATTATAAGTCAGAAAATTTTTTTGTATACTAACCTTAATGAAAGGCTTTATTTTGGATCGTTGCTTTATTTTATTTTTGCCCATTCGTTTGTGTACTTTTCGTGGATAACGATCAATACCAGCTACAAGTGCATGACTGTATGGTTTATCTGAAGAACCATCATCGTAGTTTTTTAAAATGATAGCTTTTCTGCCTGCGTATCGGCCACTAAGGACCAATACGACTTTACCAGATTTCATAATTTTACCCATCTTGGGATTTTTCTAGATAACAACAAAAAATATTATTAAGATAAAATACACACAATAGTACTTAATTAAAATTTTGTTAAGTGTAACTATAGGGTTACTATAGTAAATAGAACGAATGTTTAAACTATTTTAAAAACACGCATTTGACATCGACAGACAAAATAGAATTTTAGAAATATGAATGAAATTTTATGCTAAATTTAATACAAATGCACAAGTTATTATATTTATTAAACAAATTTTACATTTTATTTGTAATTATTGAAGATGTTAAAAGATTTAATTTTTATAATACATAAACACTTGCACTTACATTGGCGAGGTATCACCGGAAAAGAACTTGCACGCATACAAATGATAGAATGAGGTTAAGAATAATTTTTAATCAAATAGTTGTTATTCTACTATTTACATCAGTCGCCATTTTTAATTTATTATACCGCTTAATTTAAAGTATCAATAATTTATTTTACTTTTTTGAACATAAATTAATAATTAAAAGTAATTATTGTGACTTATTGTTAGTTGCATTTGTTGAAATAGTTAAAGCAAATATTACACTATGTTTTTTTTTTTTTCAATTTTATAACATACATTATTCGAAAGAATAAATTATTTTAATGGTTTACAATCTAAAGCTTTATGTCCACTAGCTATGTTTAAATACAAATTTGTATTCCGCCTTTCTTTCAAATATTAATTTAAGTAAAATTAAAATAATTTAACTCTTGAATTACTATTTTAATCACCTAAGAAAATATTAAAATAAAATATATATAAATGTTAATTTTTTTTTAAAGTTAATATATCAGGGTTTGTTCTGGGTTATTGCAGATTTGGATGAAGGATAATGAGGAAAAGTATTAAAGGGAATTCATTAACAATATCCACTTCTAGATCATCCATTAAAGATCTTTAGGAAAAATTTAATTCTAATCAAAAATTAAACAATTTTCATGTCAGTCCGTTTATTTAGATATGTCTGTACATACATACATTTATAATGTATCTAATTATTGTGAATAGGTAACAGTAATTTTACCTACTGTATTTTCTACAGAAGTAGAACAATATTATAAAACAATAAAAGAAAATTATTTGTTATTAATTTTTTTTTAGATAATGAGATTAATACTTTTATAAAGAATGCAAAATACTCGAATTATTTATAACTTGTCTTCTACTAGATTCTCAAAAAATAATAATAACTCGACAATTAAATTATTTTACAAATTTTTGGAAAAAATAAATCATTGAAAGCGAAAATTGCAAGAACTAAGATAAAAAGCAGCAAATATTTAATACTTAAAATGAATAACTGATTGTATCTTTCCAAGATATATCCCTTATTGAAAACTTCATAATTTTCCTATATTCGATGAATAGAAAAAAAATTGCCTAAAGGCTTCGACAATTGATTACTTCGAAGGCAAGTTCTGTCAACTCTTGAAATACGAGCTAGTATAAGAATCGATAGCCAATACCTGTAATTTGTGTTATTTCATTTATATTATCTTATTTTTTAACAAAATTTCTCTGTCTCTTTTTTCAATCAGGCCACAAAATTTATTTAACTTTTACTGAAGCATACCGATAAAATACCAAGGAAGAGCGGTATTATCTAAACCACTATAACCATTGCTATTAAACTAAAAAAATGTTTATACTCTTATTATTTTTAACGATCTTTACAGACATGGTGGACGTTGAGTTGACTTCAATGTACTAGCCACCATTCTATTCGATTTAAAGCTATCTATACCTCTTTAAAATTGGATAGTTCATAGTGATACACATAGCCTCAAATGGCCCTCATAGATACTCATGCTAAAAAAAATTCTTTCATATTTAAAGATTAAAACGTGATTATATTTACCGTATATCAGATATAAAATATACGAAAGATTAGCTTAGGTTAACTAAGAAAAAACTGACATACTGAATACAGTTAAATTTAATCAAATATCGATCTTATTTTTCAAAAGAGTTTCTAGTTTCAAAGAAAGTTATAAACATACGATATACATACTATTTTTGTTTAAAGATCAGTCTAACAAGATCAGTAAAAATCATGCACTTATTATTTTTATTTTTACTTATAATTTTTTTTTTTTAAATACAGAAATATCTTTATAAAAAATATTCGTACCAAAATAGTTATATCCTCAACAAAATTAGCCAGACATTTACATTTGAAATTCTTATCACATAGAAATTACATTATTATACTTAAAATTATATACAATTTTATTTACTGATCTTGTAATTAATTAAAAACATTTGGAAACATATAAATATGCTTTGTGCACTTCAATTTCCTCGACCTCTATTGTATCCCATTATACAAATTTCAAAATTAACCCCATTAAAATTTGTTTTTCTAAATATTTACAACATCTAACTCATTTTCATCTCTTTTATCAGATTCATTATTTTATAAAAAAATGAATTTTGAATGAGATGCATAGGTAAATAATATTAAAAAAAATGTCTAATTATCCTCATTTGAATGAGATAATATTATTAATAAAATTTGTGTTTCCAAGAGTAATTTTTTAATTTTTATGCTTTTTGTCTCAAAATCCATCTGTCGGAAACCCATCGTATTAATTTGTATAATTGACTTGTTTTACCCCTAAAATAAATAAAACAGTATTACCGTGTTATTATCCAAATAGAATATAAAAATTTTTTTTCAACAATTGCAAATATAATTTTTGTTGTTGTTTAATAAATGCGTCTTAAATATCTACAAATAAAGAGTAAAAATAAATGCAATCAAGTTTTTTGAAATTCGAAGAGCACAAAGCAAATTCTAAAGCATTTTGGTATTGTATGTTTTGTTTGTTTATTAATTTGTTTTTTTTTCAACTAACAATTAATTAATAATTTTTTTAATTTATAAATTGAATTAAATAAAACAAGTAGAAAAGACTTCATCATCACAATTTTGAAAGCCTGAGTTACAAAGTTATATAAAATGTATATAAACAATTTTGATTTCAAGAAAAACTTCCCCGAGTATTTGTAATTTTGTACATTTTTTTTAATAACATCGAAAGGTAACAATTCAAATAACTATTTAAACAAAATCAAATTCAATTTGTAATGTTTACAAAAAATAATTTTTGATTCTTGGGAAAATATGAAGCGGTATTGAAATCTTTGTTGTTGGTAACTTTTAATACAGATCGTCTTTTCAAATTTTGGGTCAAATATCTCAGAAGTTTTTAAACGTATTTGATATATAATACGTTTACAAACAAAAAAAGTACATCAGGCTTTTGAAACTTCACTTGGATAGTGTCTGTAGTAATTATAATATGTTTATAGCTGAAATGTAAGATTGCGAAGATATTCCGTAATATTAAACATTAAAATTTATATTACGAAATAAAAGAAAATAAATTAAAACACACATGTTATTGCCTTGTCATACAACTTTTCATCCAAAATAATGAGATTAACCATATCTGGATGAAGTGTACTAAGCGTGATCCACAGCATAACGAATAAAGTACCATAGATTTCAAATTATACTATATTGAAGCGATTTTACGGGTTCGGAATACGGTATACTCATAAATGTTTGAGCAAATTTTAGATTTATCATTATATTTTATTAAAAATTATTTTATGGTTCAAAAATAAGTCCTACCTAATATTATATTGTGCAAAAATGTAGTGATTTATAATGTGCAACCTAAAAATATATTAAGTCCCAAAATAAACAAATCAAAACGAAATCGAAAAAATAATTTTTTGTTAATTATTTTATTCTCCATCCATTTAACTGGCTTTTTTGATAAGAATTTATAATTTATAGTTTTCGAATAACTTCGAAAGTTACATTCATAAATATTACAAATTGAATTAAAAATTTAATAACAATAACAATTTTTTTTTTTCTAAATATTAATTATTTTGTCCACTTGTTTTACGATCCTTTGATTCTAGTACGAAACGTCCAAAATGCATTAGAGTGTCGGAGAATTATAATATTATATAAAATGTAAATGCCATTGAAATTTAATTATAATAACAAAAATTGTAAGTAGTTATTTTTTAATAACAAAAACTAGTTGTTTTTATAACTTTTTAAAAAACAAACAAACGAAAAAAGTAATTACAAAAAAAAACTGCTTCTTAAGAGTTGTTGTGTGGTCAGATATGAAAGAAGATATTTAGATTGATATTACTTGATTTAAAATTTTTTTATATAAGGCTACAATTTTTTACGCAAGTTTCCCGTTATAAGTTCTCGCGAGAAATATTATTTTTAAAATTTTTTGTATCGAAACTAATATTTTTATCATTGTATATTTTTTTAAGTTTCAATAGGGATCTTACAAAAGAAATATAATTTGGAAAAGAAAAATCTTGTTTGTTACAAAAACTGAAATTAAATAAGTTTACTTTAGTAAAAACTTATCAAGATGACAGTTTGCGAAGTATTGTTTCAAATAATTATTGAGTTCAGAAGCAGGTGACTCAATGTGGTAATCTTAAATTTGACCTTAAATGTTAAATTATTATTATACAAAATGTTATTAAATTTGACACATGCGAAATTGGACAGTGAAAAATTGATTTGAGACTTTTTTTTCATATTTGTTACTGTTTTCGAGAAACATAATAATATATAACTATTGTTCAGGGCTTATAATAGCAAATTTTATTAAAAAAAAAAAATTAGGGCAAAAAATATTGTAATTTCACTTTACTCTAATAATATAATCCCCGTCAAATTTTATTTAGACGGAATTATGACTTGCTCGCATATTTCTTAATTTCAAGAATATCTTTATGGAATTTTGCTGTAAAAACAGTTTTTTTAGAATTTTATTTTAAAATCATTTTCCAGTAGCATCTAACGTATTCATTTTTGCAGTTTGCATATTCTATTAATACAAATACATTTAAAGTTGTTTTCATGTTTTTAAATCATACATAAAATAAGATTAGAGTTTGGGAAAACAATTTTTTTGGTTCCAAATTCAATTAAATTTGATTTCCATATTGCCGAGTCTTAAGTTTTCGGTACTGAAAATTTAAATACCGATGGAAATATTGAAACAATCTGCTACTAAATTAATTTAAAATTATATTTTATCTAGAAAAAATGTAGAAAAACAGTATCTAAAAAGTATAGTATTTCAGAATAAATTAACTAAGTCAGAAAAACAATTCGAATGGAAGAGTAAAATCGTTAAGATAAATAAGAAAATAAATTAAAAATATAAGACCCTTTGGTGGAATTGTTCAAAATTTGTACGATCCCTAAAGAATAAAGCACATGAAAACGTATAAAATTCGAATCATTTCTTGCAATCACTTATTTTATTGTTATAATTCGTTAAGAGCGTGAATTGAAAAACTAATGCTTTCATATGCATTTTAAAAATATCACTTAATATTCTTTTTATACATTATTTGTCATATTTTTAATAATAAAAAACGAAAATATTTAATGACTTTGGCACCCATTTTTATTTAGATAAAAACAGAGATATCCTTTTCACTATTTTTTATTATATTTTGCAAAATTTTTAAATAAAAAAATGTACCCAATTGATTAAAAGGGTGCTGTTTTTCTTACGATACTAATTTTTTTACCAATAAAAAGCTCCAATTTATTATTAATTATCCTCTTATAAAAATTTCTTCTTACAATAAAATTCACCTAATTATTTCTGTGGTGATTAATTCAGTTTTTATTTTTAAAAAAATATATACTTTTAACAAAAAGTAATTATTAATACTAATTAAATATTTTTTATATGTTTTTAAATCCTTTTTAAATTTCTTTCTTAATAATATAATTAATTTTTTTTATTAAATATTAACTGTACAATAGTCGCTTTGGATGTTTTTATTTTTGATTACCCTAAATAATAATTTGAAGAATAATTGCACGATATTATTGTAAAGTTAATCAGAGGGATGCCACAATTTAAAAAAAATAAAGGAATTCCATGACTAGGATTTAAAAAAACCGACCAAATGCAAATCGAATATGAATGGATTAGTGTTCTGTATACAGTTTAAGTCAAAATAATTCTAAAAATGTTGAGAAATCTAGAGTCGAGATTTTATCCTTTGTTACTATTCTGTAAATTATTTTAAAATGTTAGAAAAAAAATATCAAACTTTCTGTTTCAAAATTCGTATTACTATTTTGTGCTAAGATTTTATTCTTCATCACCAAATACATTAGCTTTAAGTATTAAAATTTTAAGTTATTTTTTTAATCTAATTTAATCATCAAATTAATGGCAAAATCCATGCCTTCTCTTTAAAATAAACTGATTTTTTGGCATTAAAAGATGAGCATCGCAATTTCAATTACAAATAAGTATCCCGTTTACATTTTTGTTGCAGGACACTAATTTTCACATTTCAATCATAAACGCAATTTTAACACATATTCTCGAATAAGGTACTCAATTTCAATTTAATTTTTAAAGTGTTTTTTTAAAGTTGCCCAGGTTCGTGGCAGCCCTGGTTAACAATAATAAATTCTATGAATCATTTAATATATTATATTACAAAAAATGTAATATCAACCTAAAAATACTTCCTCTAACTTGAAAATTATTTGGTAAATAGAATAATATTTATTAATAATAATTATAATGCACAGCCGCAATCAGTCTATGGCCGGTCAGCTGGGGGGCGCGCGGCCGGTGGCACTAATGGCAGGGGATTGGCGTCATCGGGAGGTCCAGTAGGGGAGGGAAGTTGTTGAAGTGGATAAAATGCTGACCCCTGGCTTGGTTTTAATTGGAACGTGACGTTCGGCTTCAATGGACAGAGATCAATCACAGGTCGTCGAGCTGAATCCTCCATAAATTTTAAATTTACTTTTTCACATCCATCCGGTGGCTCACGTGCCAAAAAACGATTTATATGTGGTGATGTACCTAATTTTCCATATTCTTGATCCGGTGATGAACCTTGACTTCCTCCTAAAATACCATATTTATTTAGTCTTTTAATTTAATGCATTACAACCTTTTTATAAAGATATTTATAAAACTAATTAACATTACTTTTATCTAATAATGAGGCTCAAAATTTTTCTTTTATATTTCATTAACAGTATGAATAAATTATAATTCAAGGGTGCGATAGAATATACTGATATAAGCATTAGGATAAATGGATCTTAAGAACGAATTAAACCCATCTTGGAAGTACAGACATTGAAAACAAAGCAAAACTTTGTTAATTAAAAAATAAATAAATAACAGATCCGGAAAACATTCGAAGCGAAGTTACACTACCACGAATGTGATACATTATAACTCAGAAAAATTGCATACTTTCCTACCAGCTTTTAAATTAAATTTTTTTAATTTGTTTTTTGTTTTTATATTAATAAAACAAAACATAAAAATCGCATATTCGTTAATAGCCACCGAGCCGGTAATTAAAAAATTTGCTAGTATAAAATTACAGCAGCTGGTTAATATTTTTATCACCAATTACAAAATAATTATAAGTAATTCAAATAATACTTAAATTTCGGAGAACAATGCCAATGTAGAATTCTCTACAAATTTAAAAAACATAGGAAAATACAAAGGCGCATACATAATGATTACAAGATCTTTTTAGAACTAATTTCAAAGTACAAAGCAATATAATCTTATTTATAATGTAACCATTTTATATTCACAAAAACTCTCAAATCACTTCAATCTCTAGCTTCCAAAATCAATAATCATGATTTCCATCAATTTTTTTATGCCTTTTAATTAAAGATTGAAATTAAAGCATCATTTCACTACGCGTAGTGACTGGAACATACAACATCGATGTATATACGCTATATCTTCAATGGATTCATTGCCAAAAAAAATAAAATAGTTTTACTGTGTATGACAAAGCGTAAAATAGTGGAATAAATTAGTAAAGTGCATAATTAGGTGTAAAATAATTCAAGAGGACGAGGGCGGTGAAGAAATATAGATTATAAAACGAAAAATGAAAATTGAAGTTTCTACTACTCATGCAGAAACAATTTGAAATAAACACCTTGATCACTAGATGTTCTTGATTCGTCAATTAATCCAGGAATGAGAGAAGGAGAATGTGATTCTCTAGACGAATGTCCTGTAATTTTTAAAATACTAGTAAACATCAAATTTAAATTAATTTTTATCAAAAGAAAACGAATATTATATGAATCGATTTTCTAAATCTACTACAAGTAAATTGAAAAAATTACCTGACGATTGGCAGCTACCTAACAGTTCAGAAGCCGCCGGTGTTTGAGTATTTACAGATCTTGTTGATCGTAATAAATCTGCCAATGGTGCTCTATGCCCTTCTGGTGTATTTTGTTGAAACTAATAATTAAACTTTGATTTAATACAATTATATTTCCTGAATAAAAGACAGTAAAATGTCCTCCGCAATTTTAGATCAAATGGAAATAAATTAATCAACAATTAATAAATTACCTTTTCATCTTCACATCGATCTGTGAAGAGTGCACCAGGAGTACCAGTTGCTTTTAATACCAATCCCTCAATTTCTTGATTAAGTCCTTCTATAGAACTACGCATTGGTCGCGCCAATGGTTTAACTGGAATGTTTACTGGACTAGCCTTAATTGTTGGAGATAAAATTGTACTTGCTAGAATAATAAAGAAAAAATTGATTATTTTCATTTTTTTAAAATTGTAGATCAGTCATTGGAACAAAAAAATTCTATGGTAGATCTGAATTTTCAAATTATCATATTTAAAGCCGTCAATTCGAATATTTATAACAAAACTAAAGTCCTTACAAGAAAATTTGAAGGCCTCAATGGATTATTGCTCCATTCTCAAGAACAACAAGATCTGGCTGATTTTGAATTATTGAAGCTTGTATAGTTCGAGATTTTTTCTAGATTTTAAAAAGATTAAATGACTGATCTATCATTCAGGAGAAAAACCTTACGGGTATTTGTTGTTTGTGAGCTGGTTGTTGGTAACGTATAGATAACAGTATGATCGCCAGGTATTGCACCAGGTGTTGGTAAAGTTAAACGTTCCCTTTGGCCAACATTTTGGGCATTTCGTTGTAACCTATGTCGAATCATTTTCAACTTTTCATCAGCACCCCCACAAGCATCAACATATCGATGTGGTTTTCGTACCTCTGTTCCAATCCAATCATCAGTTTGTGTCGCTTTATCTACTTGTAAATAACTGGTATACATATAAAAACAGTCTCGCGGCCACTGACCCTTTAAATAAATAGTATCCAAAGAAGCCGTACGTCTTATCACAGCAGAATTATTTCCACCCGAACATCCTCCATTCAAAGTTTTTGATTTTACTGTAAAAGAATTAAGAAATTTTTGTTAAAAATATTTGACAAGAACACAAAATTAAACTTCCATTTATACTAGTCATTTTCACAAAAAATACTGAAAGCCGAAAATTAAAAGTTAAAAATTTTAATCTCATTTGTCCAGAAAACTTTAAAACCAAATATCTCCCAAAATATACAAATACCAAAAATTATAAGTTATCTACAATTGAAAAACATTCATGCAAACTTTGTTAAAATATATATTTACGAGAAAAGTTATTTCCCCCTTTGATTCTCTTTATATTCTATGCCCGTACGAATTTTCGTTTTTAATATACTAATTAGGAATATTTTTAACAAACATGATTTCCGTAAAAATAATTACAAAACTTTTAGAAAATAGAAAAAACTATTTTTTCCAAAAAAATTTACCATTCTTAAAAATAATTTTGTAACAACATTTCTTGTCCAAAAACAGAAAATGTTTATGATGCAAAAACAAAAGTATTTGAGGTGGCAATTTTATGTTTTTAGATTATATTTATCAAATACTACATGTTTTCACATACTTATTGAAAATTGTTGTCGAAAAGAATTTTAGTATAAAAATGTTTTAATTTAAAATTAATAATCAATTAGCCACGATTTCTTTAAAAATAACACTTAAATGATTTTAAATTGCATTAAGTTACATATAATATTATACAATATTTAAATGACAAAACTTTTATGACCATACAATAAAAAATAGCGCTCATGCTTTAGTCTTTACATTTTTTGTTTAAAATAATTAAATATAAAACAATGTATATTTACAAATTATTTTGATTTAAAATTACCTTTATAGCAAGTAGAACCTGGACTCCTCTGTCCAGATGAATGGTCAGGTGATCTTGTTTTCCAGGCATTTGTAGGTGATAATGTCGGGCTGTTGCTTTTACTTTTTCTCAAATTGGTCGTTTGCTGTTTAAACAGCGATATCATTGGAATTGTTGCTTTCATCGGACCCTGTTTCAGTGAGCTGGGCGATGATTTGTGATGAATTCTCTGACCCGACATTTTGTAGTCAAGACAGGTGTATTATTTGGCATTAAACACCGCTATTTACATAACACATCGACTTAACATATTGTATAAGTCTTTTTGATTACATATAATTTGTCAGCAAAACACTGACAAGTTATTGTAATTTTCGTAAATTTTTCATTGTCTGCTTGGCTAAGCTACAGTGCCTACTATTGATACGATTGAGTTGTCAGAAATTTAGCTTGGCTCTCTTTGTTGAGAGCTGGAACAACTTCGTGACTTATCGGTATAATTCGATCATTTTTATTACTTCATGTTGGTAATATTGAATAAAAATTACTAGGAAATTGTTAGAAAATCTTTCAGTAAAAATTTTTCTATAGAGAAAATATCTGTATCATTATTGTAATATAATAATAGATTATAATAAACAAAAATTATAATCTGTTATAATATCTATTTCACCAATGAAAGGAATTTAACCAGTTTTTAAAGTTCAATTTTCTTGCTTATTTCAATATTTATTTGCAACTTTTTCAAACAAAATTATTAACTGAATTTTGCACTTTATAAACTTAAATTGAAAAAGAGAACATATTGTAGAAAGATATTGAATAAGCTGAAACCCATTGAAAAGAAAGGTGTACAATAATAAATATATACTTAGACCTAGTATAATCATTATACCTTTCTACTGATAGAATACTTACGTTATGAATTTCGTGACATTATCACACATTTTTGTGTTTTTCTTTAGATACTATACGTGGTTTTAAATACCTTTAAATACAATAAAATTTGCAAATCATCAAAGCAAAATATCATGCAATAAATTTTTAATAGGATATTGTATATATTGTATTGGGAGCGGCTTCTCGGATGATGCGTTTATGCGTAAACATAGTTTATTGATTTGAGGTACATGATAAACATCGGATATTGGTTAGAGAATATTCTAGAAAAGTGATGGATAATTTTTTTTATAGTGAATGCTGTATAAATAGATGTTTGATTATAATTCAATTATTTTCTTGATTTGCGCTGATTTCACATACAAAAGTTTCAAAGATGTCGATTGAAATTAATTCGAGAACTTCGGTGGTTTTAAAGTGTAAACGGTTGTAAAAGGCAATCTATTGAAAAATGTATGAGCAGGGAGAGAACGATGCCAGTCATTTGGAGTTTAGTTGTATAGCTATGCCAACCTATTTTTAAATGCTTGTGTAGCACGTGAGTTTGGTCATGTTTGCGCCAGTTCTTGTGTTGTTGTTTTTAAGTAACAATATAGTTTAAATGTTGTAAGACCACGTGAATGAAATAAAACCGTTGAAGATAATAGGCATGGAGTGCATATGTAGCTGTAAACAAATGTATTAGTGATCAAGTGATCTATTTGAGTCGTACGTTGTAGTAAACATTTTGATGTGATTAGACTACTTGTGAACGATTACAAGAGCAAATTTTCTTGTGTAGTGAACGGACGATTTATCTATTTTACAATTAAATATATACAATACAGGTTGATTCATTGTGTATTTTGACATTATTTTTGAACACTGATTTATTTGAGTACAATTGAATTTTTATGTACATTTCCCGAATTAAATCCTAATTTCTATTAAACATTGTATACATGTTTTATTTGTTTCTGAGGAACCCTAGTAATATTACAACTTCATATAGGATTTTGAGTCAAATAAATTGAAATTATAAGGTTATATAGATCAAAAGAGTATTTTATTTGAACATGTTTAGGCTGCACATAAAATGCTTGTTATATGTAACCTGATATTTAAAATGCAATACAGCGGAATCTGGTAGTTGAGATCTCAAGGGGGATTTCTTATCACTTAAAGTGATTTTATTTATTACTACTCATTTTCTCATACAGCCAAATTTTAAATGACATTTGTCTTATTTACATAGGGTCCCGAATGCAGGACCCCAGTGGGTGTAAAAAGTCCTAATTATAAAGATATAAACATTGACAAAATCAAAAATGAATTTTAAGTTATAAAGATTTAATAATTCTCTGTAACAGAGATATTTTAATGCAAAAGTATCGGGACCATATTGTAATTATCAGTGATGATTTCTCACGTTTACAGTGCCCAGTTATCCATAATCCCATGTACCTACTTTGTAAAATACTTTCTATAAAATGGTGTTAGAAAAAAAAACACTTTTTTGATTATGTGAACAGTTTATTGAACTTCGACAATTACAAAAAAATAGTCATAATCATAATCAATCAAGAAAAATAATATATGTACACAGATTTTTGTTTTAATAAAAATAAATGTAAAAAATAATGACTAGACTTAAATTATGCTTGTTATTATTATACAAAAAAATGAATTAATTTTTTTAAGCGAAAAAACGCAAAAAAAAAAAACAAAATTCAAAATACTATTAAAAAAATGTTGTGTGAAATAAATAAAAGATTTCAGTGCCTTATTTTTACTAATTCATTTACATTACAAATAATAATTATAATATTTTATCATGATAAGTATTATCAACAAGCGATCGTGCTCTTATGACACTGTGTTCATATCGTCTCATATAATTTTTTTTTTTTTTTTTAAATTATATTATATAAAGTAAAATTTATCGAACAAAATGTCGATTACTAGAATATTTAACGGCACAAAGAATCATTTTTTGAAACGTTAAAATTATTTTTTACCATCTATATTTATTTGTAAATTATTTACATTGAAATAAATATATTGTCCGGTAGTTACTTGTAAAAGAAAATTACATACATAATAGTTTTATTTAATTATTTAAAGCAATAATAATCCAGAAAAATTATTGTTTGCGTGTTTATTTGAAGATTGGATAGTTTGTTACTTTGTTTATAAAACGTTAACTGTTTAATATGTGTTCCCTTCATTTAAATCGATATTGAATATTTTATGTATAAGATTAAACATCGGTAATAATTAATTATTTTTGCGAAAATCATATTATTAAATTGAAATTTACATATTTAACAAAAAATTTGGAACCTCCTCTCTTGTTATACATTTAATACATACCTATCATACCTTTCAAAAACAACGTATTTCAAAATTCGTACTGATTTTATGTAATTTGATCTAGAATCCTTCAAGGATTAGGGAATAAAAGAAGCTACATTTTTCATTTCACTGAAGCTACATGAAAAATGGGGATAAGATTTATTCAAACTTGTTAAAAAAATTCAAAAAATCACGCAAACGGAAAATATTATTTCAGGAATTATTTTGAATGGCATATGTATGACATAATTTTACTAGCAGAATTTTGCAGTATCGAGAAGTTGCAAACACGATGTTTAGAAAATCTTTTTACACAGTTTACACTGAAATAATTTCCCTCGTTCTAAACACAAGATATTATTTGAGATACAGAATAATTCAATATTGTAAAAAACACAAAAATAAATTTTGCGTCTTTAATTATTTAAAATTAACTGTTAAATATCGAGGTGATACACTCTAACATTAAAATCCTAGTATCAACATGCCAAAGAAAATAATTTCGAACAAATTATTTTTAATTTAAGTGACCTTTTTCTGAATTAAGGAAAGATGAACTTCGAATATAGCATTTGTTTTAATTGGCTATCCAATAACTATGCATATTCTGTGGCCAAGTTGGAATTACTATAAAAACAAAGGAACAGATTTCTTTTATAAGTACATTTATATCTTTTTTTTATATATACAAAAATTCAAACCATATTTTAAAGTTATCTTAATTTCTCATCATTATTTTTGTGTCTTAAAATTTTAAGTATAATTTTGAAAAAATATTTTTTTTTTTGTGAATATTTATTAAAGTGTATTTTTGTTTTATTAATACTGAAAATAGCCTCAAATTTGTTCTTATTTGAATATTTTATATATCGTTAATATTTTGGAATCATAAAAAGCACTAATTTACGATTTTTATTATACGTTTAAGTAGCATTTAAAATGATTGTATTCAGTTTTTGGTTAAGTGAAAAACACTAAACGTTTATACCTACAAAACTCTCTGAGAAAAGTCGCGTTTCAATTTATTTTTAAACAAATCGTTGATATAAAAACGGTTATAATTAAAAATAGATATACTAAACAGTAATTTAAAATAAATAAATTAATTATTGGTTATTATTCTAATAATTCGAGCAGACATTATTATGAATTTAGTACAGTTTTAACCTAGATCATTTCAAAATAATGTAAAATTTAGTCCTAGTGACGTATTTTTGACATCATTATGATATAAACATGACACTTGAGTTGTGTTAAATTTCTTGTGAATTATTTATTCGAACAATATCAACTAGATGAAATTTTAAACAACTTACTGACATTAACATGTATATTAAACATATTTCATAGGCAAACATTTATATTTGCTCATTTTATTTTTTTCAAGTTAAAATATATATTTTACGTAGCAATAAAGTTAGAAATTTTTACATTTTTAATTGCTCTACACTACGTTAGAAAATCTTGGTACTCTATACACACTCAATTATTAACAATTAAAAATAATAGATACAAAATTAGGAAACAGTATTAAAAATTTTACCAAATTTCATTTTTTGTTTTTTTGAGAAAATAAAAATACACATTTTGGCACAAAAAACATAAATAATTGAAAATAAGAAAAGGTAATACGACACGACTATAATAAACACATTGACTACAAATGAATATTAATTTTTATAAACGTAAAAAAATGTAGTTTGAATTCGAATTTTATCACAATATAATGGTTTTCTCGATTTGATTTAGAATAATGTTAAGTAAAATTTTACTCTTAAAATATTCATTAAAAAAACTTATTCGTTTAGATTTATTCTAAGAATAAATCCAAGTGGAACTTCTGTAGTTAATTCCAGATCGAATTCAGATATAGTTAAAAAAAATATAATCAAAATCAGAATCCTGAGTGCATTTAACATAAAACTTTCATATTTATGAAGATATTTATGGATAATTTATGGATGCATCAATATGATATCAAGTTTTTTAAAATGTTTATTGGAAATTAATTATAATGACAGGAAATTGTAAAGCATGTCAAAATGTTATAAATTGTAATCTCAGTTCATTGAGATAATTTTTCGTTTTAATATCGGGAAAAATACTACAGAAATTTCATTTCAAAACGTTAATATTAAAATAAAAGTATTAAAATTTATAAAAAATTTGCATGACAGTTTTCAACACTAATTTTATGCAAATTTACAATTTAATTTTTTTAAATACATTTTTCATATTTTGCTGAATTTGAACTTATAGAAATTATTCAAAGCGCTTCTTTTTGTAAACTCCAAATAAAAGTTATAGTAAAATGCCAAAACATAAAAATTTTTTAAATAATTTTGAATGTTTTTTTCCTGCTTTCCCGCGAATACAAAAATATTTATTTCTTTTCCCAAAACAATTGCCCATACTTCATTTAAGCAACGAAGATTTGCACTCATTGAAAACAATTATTAAGATGATCAATTGCTTTCTTTTAGGGTGAACAGCCTTTCTTTGTAAGGATAAGGCTTGATGGGGGAGAAAACTTGTTACATTATTTTCTATTTAGGTTTTGCGACTTCTTAGCGTTTTCACTGCAAAAGAGTTGAGAATTTTATGATTACATGATATAAAAAATTTTTCTTAATTAATGGAACTTATATTTTTGTAGTATTTGAGATCTCTTTATTTGAATTCTTTCAGATAATGCTTTTCACATTTAATACAAAGATATTTTGGGGTCAACAACAAATTCTCCTAGTTATACATTGAATTAATAAACTTAATACCTACGATTTTTTAATGGCATTAATTTTTTCTTTTTTTGTTTTGGAATGTACTATCAATGTTAAGATTTTTTGATTGCCACTTGTTTCTCTTTAAAACTAAATGCATGCAAACATCTTATAAATTTTCGTATTTCAACATTTTAATTACGTAATTATTTATTCAATTGTTTCTTTTTTTTTTTTTGATAATCCTTAAAAAACAAATAAATAAATAATTCACCAATATCGATATTTTTTAATACAATCGTTACCAAGATCAACAACAATTAAATGATTATCATTTGTGACAGCTAAACCACTAGGTCGTTTTAATCGTGATTCATGTGAATCAATTGTACCCAATAATTGTCCACTTATTGATGCTAATATTTGAACAAAATTTCTTCCTTTCTCTGATCGACTTGCTAATATTCGTCCTTCTGAATCGACTGTTACACCACCATATCTACCTTTACCTATGAAAAGAAAATTTTTTTGATTATTTCGTATATTAAAATAAAAGTGCATTTATTTACCTTTTCCTTCCGAAAAAATTTCTTCGGTAAAATCACCTTTTGCTGAGAATACTTGTATGCGAGAATCAGCTACTAATATTTCCCCACCCAAACCAACAGTAACTGATGAGATCAAATTGAAAGTTCCCTTCCTACCAACCTATAAAAAAATTTAGCTTTAATAAATTCATATCGAAAGCAAACAATCTACAAAAGCTAAATATCTTTGAAACCATACGTCTTATCATGTGTATCTAATCGTGTGTGATTAATTTTTTGATTTAAGTAATTTTATTCAGAAACTGTGTATTTAATGGTCCAATCAAGTAGATTTTCCTAATTTCTGAATGAGATAATTCTAAAGAAAAGTGAGAAAATTGCTTACCTGGAAAAGAATTTTTCCATCACAGTCAAATATAAAAATGCTTGAAACACCATTATCCGCTACTAAAATATGGCCATAATTGGTATCAACCGCAATATCAATAGGTTCTTGAAATTCATTATGAGAAAATTGTTTTAATGTTTCACCAGAAGTATCCATTTCCGTTACATATTTCGATCTCCAATTAACAATAACTAAACCAGCTTGAGAAATTGCAATTCCTGTGCAACTACGTCCATTTAAACCATCATTTTCGATATGTTTAATAAATTCTAAATCAGAATTTAATACTTTAATACGTGAATTACCCGTGTCTACAACGTATACTAAATTATTTTGTATATCAAATGCAATCGCTACCGGTTGTAAAAATTCATCTTTACCCGACCCACGACAACCATACACACATACTGGATTATTATGTTCCGTAACATTAAAAAATAATGGACAATCTCTTATTGGACGATCTAAAACTGATATCTTAGCGACGTAACGACCGGGTGTTGGTGGACGAAAATGTATTTTATAACTTCCATCATCAATATCAACAACATGTGTTTTTAATTGTGTACCCGTAGATAATGACGATTGTTCCGTACCAATTGATACAATTTCAGCTTTAATAGGATCGCCACCATTATGACGTGGTGCGCCATGATAATCAACCGTAGTTAAATGTATGGTTGCTTCTAATCCCGCTACTGTTGCTGTGCTTGGATCTAATTGTGCGGAACATAAACTTGGGAATGTTGTACTCGTACGAACTCGTCCAAGTGTTTTTAAAGCCGTATTGATTGTGTTTAAGCAATCGTTATGTGTGAAATCACATGTTAAAAATGCATTTTCACGTGGTTCACCTAGTGTTGATGCAGCATCAAGTTTTTCACTTAAACTACTTATTCTCTGTGTGATATTACGAACTTCTACTTGATATTGAAGACCTTCACATTCTTGTTCAACCTAGAAATATAAAAATAAATAATTAAATAATAATAAGTAAACATTCTTTTAAAATTTATGACTGTAATTTATAATTCCGAAAAGCATCTGCATAGAATGTCTGAGAGAATAAAGTGCTGTGTAGAAAAGTTATTAGTACCTCTGATTTGTAAACCTCATTCGAAAAAAAGCCAAAAACCTGATCATTCTTGATTGAATAAAAAAGGGGATGGGTGATCAAAAAACAGAATCAAATTTTCTTATAGTCAGCATTCATAATTATTCTTGACTATTTGTAAGAATTTCCGTTATCCTAGTATACACATTGCTTCAATACACGGTTGATATTCTACCTTTTACAGGTAAAATTTGCTAAAAAAATCCACGATATCCAAAAATTATTATGATTTAATATTTTACTTTCAAGTGTTAACAAGTGTTTTTTAATAGCAATAATTTGATATTATAAACAAACTTTGAGGGTATATTTATTATTGAGCACGGATATGTATCAGAATAATGTTCACAAATTCCACACTTTCCCATAGTTAGACAATGAAAACATAACCCACAAAATTGACTTTTGTTATAATAATATAGTTAAAAACGATTTTTAATCATTTCGAAATTAAAATTTCAGATGTTAATGATTTTACCTTTTGATTATTTCAATTCATATCGATTGTAAAAAACCCTGCCCTTTTAGCTTGGATAGAAAAAAGTTGGGATTTTTAAAGAATTATGGGAGTGGTATTAAAAAAATTATAGCTTCCCAATGTTTCCTTATCATTTCGCATCGATTGCAAAAACACGCAAAGAGTGGGGGGGGGGGTAGATAAATTAAATAGTATTGCTAGTTTTGATTAGATAGATAAACTTACACATACCTTACTTTTTTCTGCATCAATAAGCGCTTGTTGCTCTTCCAATACTCGACGTTTTTCTTGACATGAACTATTCACAGCTGCTACCATTTCTAAACGACGACTTTCTAATGCAGCCGATACTTGTTGAAATGTACTATTTACTTGTTCTATACAACGAACAGCTGCTGAATCTAACCGCTCTAATTCACTGTTCACACCTTCCTGTGCTTGTGTCAACTTTAAACAAAAGTTTGAATGTTAACAAGCGTTTATGATATTTTTAATATAGAACTTTTAAGCTAATTTTAACAGATAGAGCTTTATAAATTTCGGCACTGTTTTAAGGACAGCATAAATTTCTGATATATGTTTGTTTGGAGGAAATGGTGTACAAATTTTTAGAATGTGCTTTGATGATTTTTTCGATATGATAATTTCAAAAATAACATTTATTTTATGATTGAAATCTACAGGTCAAACTACCCTTATAATCATAATTTGATCCAAATCGAAAATAAACATTTTTTCTCGATTTTTTCTAACTACCTCTTAAGAAAATTATAAAAAAATCGAACATAAAAATTTTGTTCCCGATTATGATAAAATAATGATAATTAAGATAGTTCACGATTTCACGCTTGAATCTCGTAAAATCCAATCCGGGGGTCAATATTTAGGATACAAAGCGGTATCTTGGAAACTAGCCACCCAATCGTAAAATAAGTATTATATTTGGATTTTCTAGACCTTAATTGCCCTAGAAAACTTAAAAATAACAATACAAATTTTTTTGGATTTTTGGTGGTATTTAATGTATGAAAAAAACCATGTAATTTGTTATGAATTCATTTTTACCAATAAATGTATTCATAATTTTTTGCAATGTCTTACGATTGCGATTATTATCTTTTATACATTTAGACTGCCAAGAATGAAATATAAACTTCACCAATTTTTTATTCGAATAACAAAGGCAAATAATTGCACAGATGATCTTGATCAGAGAAACACACTTCCTCGCACTTGAACAATTAACTATAATAATACAAAAGAAACGACAGTTAATACTTACTTTTGAAATACATTCATTCGCTTTATACAAAAGTATTTCAGACATCCGTTTGATTGCAATCGAGAATGGTATAATTGTATGTTCACAAGATGTTCCACTGGTATCATTATGTGATCCCTCCGTACATAACGTACAAAATACTGTGTCACATGTCTCACAAAACAATAATTCTTGATTAATATGTACTGAACATTTTGGTATAACTTCACGACGTTGACGTGACATTAAATCTAACAGTTGATTGACTAAGAAACTGGGTGGTAATGCTGAGACACCACCGCGCGGTATTGTTATTAATTCTCGACATATTGGACAACGGAATGTACCAGTATCACGTGTCTGGGATGCAGCGATACGTGTTAAACAATGGAGACATACGGTGTGTGAACATTGTAATAATTTTGGTGTATGTTCGCTGCCATCGTACATACCTGTGAAATAAAAGAAAATTCAAGTATTATTCAAGTAAATTTTACGAAGAAATATTCAGATTTTTAACTGTATTAAGGCTTTAAAATGTTAGTAGATTCATTGAAGTGTAGATATCGCTTACGATTAGACCCCATCCTTATAAAGAGTATAAAAAACCCATATTGTCATAAGAAATAAAATATAGGACCGTCCTCTTTATCATAATTGGTTTATATGTCCAATATATTGATATACAAGTAAAATTTAGAAAATTTAAGAAACCCTCGACGTATAACAGCAAACTTGCAATACCAAATAAAAAACGATGCCATCTAAGATATGAAATTTATCATAGTGTATAGTATTATACTAGTCAAAACCTCTCATATGATACCCATATTGAGGGAGTTGTGAAAAATATGTAACGCACCATTTTGTTTCGGCGGCCACCTAGGACCGATTTTCATCAAACATAACTAAGAACACTCCCGACTAATTAACCTTTTAAACAAACAAATCCATTCGTGAGCTCCGAGGCCGCAGGTAAAGATTCTCACACACATACACATCAAACTTATAACACCCTATCGTTTTTGCGTCGAGAGTTAAAAGATATATAATTAATTAAAAAAATTTGTTACTACCAAGCCCTTGATAGCCCGAATTGGCTAAAAAACTATACAATAAGATAAGATAAGATAAGATAACAGAAGAGGAACCGCAGCTGCGTCCCGTGTACTCAAAATTTTTTGACTGTACCTTCCTTTAGAATACTCCAACATCTGAAGGCCAGAATGACTTCTGGCACAAGGTGCAGTGAAAGAACCACTTAGAGCAGGTGATGCTATAGAATCTTATCGAGATCAGTGGCCACACAAAAAGCCAACTGCTTCTCCACCGGAATTGTTCTTTTAATGGATGGATCAACGTTTCAGACCCGAACATTCTATACTTAACAACTTAAAGATTTCTACAGGTACAAATGACGTGAATAGAGGTTTCATCGTCCTCCACTCACGACAGTGCCCTGTCAAAAGACCTACTATTCTTCTTAACTGTACTCTAGGAATCAACATGTTTTGGATCGTAAATATCGATTTTCAAAATTAAAAACTTTCCCTCTTAAAAAAATACAATTAAAAGTAAAATTTTTCCAAATACTTACATAAACATGTGCCACAGGTTAAAAAACTTTCATTAAAATCTTCATAATTGATTGAAACAGTTTCCACTAGCGTGGAACTCATGCTCACCATCCTTTCTCCCAGCCGTGTTCTGTAATAAAAGAGAAAAAAAATTAAAAATTTCTTTAACAAATTGAAAAAACTTACTTAAAATTAGAGCCTTACAAAGGTGAGGCCCATATTTCATTTTTCCCACCATATACTCTAAAATAAAGGTTTGTCACTTGATGACTCTCCACCTCATAAAAACTTCCGTTACAAATAATACCTATATTATTGTATTTTTTTATTCATATTATTATTATGAGGGTTTTCATTGTATGAAAAATATTTCATCCTATGACATAATTAGTGCCAGTATAATTTTTACACAATAAAAAAAAGACATGATAAATTACACTTTTTATGGTACAAGTTTTTCCCATTAAACTTTTTAAAATTGTAGTCAAAAGTTTTCCTATTTTATTATTTAAAATTGTTTTGTCTGATTTATTAAGGATAAATTATCTCAAAATATTTTCTTTTTAGCACAGAAATATACTTTTTATCGGTTTTTTAACACAATTGCTATACATTTTTCTTATATTCTAAAAGGCAAGAACGGATATGTCGTCATTTCGTAAATTTTTCTACAAAGATTCAATTTTTATATTTCTAAAGTAGTTTGTTTTTTATTTATATTAAAGAAAATTTCTAATGAATATACATTAAAGTTTTTCAATTTTTTGCGTACAAATGAAGTGTTTACCGTTAATTAAGAGTTTTTCACGAATAAAGGATTATAAAGTAACATATCCTTCGTTTATATGTCAAGATTGTACATACCAAATTTCATAACATTTGGATAATAATTTTATTTATTATTGTAGGAGTTATTTGTGCAAGAAAATTGAAAAATAAATACAATGTATATTCCATTGGAGTTTGTCTTTATTATAGAGGTTTATATCAAAAAACATAGGTGCTTAAGAATATTAAAAAAATTCCCCGAACGTTATTGTGGAACAACGGTCCTAAGCCCGTTACGCTGACTACGTGCTCAGGACCTTGATGAATCCTTTTGTGTTTGAAAATTTACCACCTATACTTGGAGAAATTTTTAGCTTCTCGTATCCCACAAAAGTTCCACACTATATTTTCATTTAGAAAATATTATTATAGGTATATTCTGGAATTCCGGAAAAATAATAATTCTGAGTGTATATTCAGTATTTCATTTAGCTCTCATGGGATTCCATTCCCCGAATTAAACTACGCCTACGCTTGCATTTCATATATCATACTACTGAATAATATTTTACTAAAAACTGGGTGTGATTACAAAACATATTTTAACAAAACTAATGTTTGATGTGAAAGGGGAACGCCACGATACCGCTATATTCAGAATACAAAATAACTTTTGAAAATCAATAAAAGTTTTAATAATTAAAAAGTAAAAAGTAATTCTAAACTAAAGAAAACTTCTTGTTGTCGTATTGTATTCAGTTGAAGTTTGCTATGGAATAAGGTGATGTTTGTAGTTAGATTAAATTTATATTTCTGTTTTTATACAGCTTTCATATGTAACGTTTGGAAAAATAAAAGGAATTTATATGGTCGGTGCCAACGAATCAATTTTTTAGCAAAAGATATTTATTTCCAGAGGCCATTATTTCGGGAAAAATTCTAGCAACATCTCAAATACGAGCGATCTAATCGAAAAATAAGTAATATTTTTGGTTTTCCTAGGACGTTACTACACAGAAAACTATCTAAAAAAATTTTTTTGGCGATTTTTATGAATGCATTTTATTTTTGTTAACTATCCACAATTAATCGCATTTTATAACACAATTTAGAATATTTTATGCTAATTTTAATACTGAATTCGTAGTATGCAACTTCAAAGAGCCCAAGTATTGTATACTATAAATAATAGTGAACTATTATTTATAAATGATTATAATAACCTTCAAACAACCAATCATATTGTAGAATATAAATGTTCACATGAAACTTTTGTTTACAAACAACTAAACAAACGAAAACGATTCAACTATAGTTATTGTTATTCGCTTAAATGGATAAAACTCAATCTCTATATTTTTAATGAAATGTGTAAACATAGAGGTAAAAAATAATTTTTAACAACAATAAACGATTATAATCAATTCTATAGAGAACAAGATCAGATTCATTAGATCCGTTAAAAATGAATGAATAGAACCACTAACATATATTATATTATTATTGTTTTGCTAAATAACAAAATGTTTATTTGTGTTGTTAATATTTAATACATATTTATTTAAACATAATAAATAAATACAATCATTTACGATTTACAACACAGAGAAATTCATTTTTTTTTCTAAACAGATATATCTCAACAAATCAGGGAGTGTCCTTGTTCTATTTTATATCAACAAATACTATTAAATGACTCTTAATAATGAATTAGTATTTTAAAATTATAATCAAAGCGATACTTTAAATATTTATTAAATATTATATCATAAAAAATATCTTTTTAAATAATATAATATGTAATATTATTATTATTGTATTAAAATTTATTAACCATTACAAAAAGTAAATGGATTAGATAATATTTGTAATATAAACAGAAAATTTACATATTATATGCGTTATTTTATTTTGTTTTAATTAGAGTCAAGATCATTTTGTTTTGTATAAGAAAACTTTTCAATATTTTCAATAAAATTTTATGAAAGCAATTTGTCTTTATTATTTAGAAATTTTAGTTAGAATTATTCAAGAAAACTGAAGGATTTTTCGCATGAATTTTGATTTTTGAGCGAATTTGCTAGATCCAAGTTTGTGTATTTTATAAATATGTATTTCGACCACAAATTAGCCATCATCAGTATGAATTAGCTAATCGTAATAGGGAATCGGACTAAATTTTTGTATTACTTCAATTGATGAAGCGTGCTTCACAAACATGAATTTTAAGGTATTTTTAAAAATCTTAAAAATAAGCAACAAAAAGGGAAATACCAACGTATGACGACAACTGTTAATTTATCCATATAAATTACATGTAACGGATCGTTTTTAAAAAAGAGATAGAAAAGAGAAGAAACTAATATTTGATAACTTATAGTTTCATTGTTTTTGAATTAATTTTTATTTAATTTGCAAGTTTTGTTATGGTATTAAGTCTAGTTTCACATTTTGGTATGAAATATAGCAAATTTAGAATCAGTCCGGTATACCATTTTTTCAAAGGAGATAATACTCGTTGCAAATTGCTATTCCATACGCGCGAAATTTAAACCTGAGAAAACAAATTACAATTTTCTACCTATTTTCTACCTATTTTTTCGTCGTTTATAAATAAGATGAAAATATTGTAAATCAGAGAACGACCATAAACTACAGTTTTTGTTGTAAATAGGAAGCTAAAAACTTTTTTTGTTAATGTATTTAATTTTGTTTAATATTAGAAAAATAGATTTCCCTCCGATAAATCGAAAATTGTACATTTCAAAGCGTCAGAATACAGACATTTTCAAGTGTTTACCATCGATAGAATTTATATTGTAAAATTATATAAAATTATGTAAAATTATTTATAAAATGTTATTTTTGTGACATGAAAATTTATGGCACCCTTCGAAGAAATGTCAAAATTTGCGTGAATTTACCCAAATCAAAAATGTTTTAAAAAGCGACCTAGAACAAATTTTAATTAGTTTCATCATTTGCTTAGTTTTGACGATAAACATTGATGATTTTAATATCTACTTAGATCAAATGTTCACTTCTAAACATAGGTAGTATTATTTTCTAAGTCTTCGATATCCTAGAATAGGAACTAGATTATTTCTATTAGAAAAATGGGTAACACAAGAAACTGTTTATAATTTTAATTAACTTCTTTGATAAATTAATAATCATTTTTTATCAATGAAAAATTTGAGAAATACTTTTTATAAAATAAATTTATTATTCGAAATGATTCACATAAACTAATTTTACATGGTACATCTAAAATTACAAATTATTCATAAAATTAATTAAAAAATAAAAAATAAAAAACTAGCTGACATTTGAAATTAATAATGATATATTTTAAAAAATAAACAATATATTGACATAAAATAATATATTATTTATATTATTAAAAAAAAAAAATGGTGTTCAATTACTTTTTAACAATATTATTACAAAATCATTTTGCAAGTATAAGCTGAAATAAATATCACATATAATATATATTTTATACAATAAATGACCTTATATATCATATATATATATAAATACTTGGATTATATTATGCTTTCTGCTTGGAGGAAATTCAAAAAACTTAGTTTTGAGTAGTCAAAAAAACTAAGTTTTGAGTAGTACTTGTATCAAAGCAATCAATGTGTATGAAATCTTTAAAATTTGGAATATAGAATAAATGCATAATCAACACATTTGAGAATACTTGAAGATTATTGATCATACCAAAAAAATGCCGTTTTTTTGAAACATGTGACAGAGGAAAAACGTTGGAAGAACTTTTACTATCTTCATGGAAAAACTAATATTTTTTAGAAGAGTATATTATGAATAACAAAAAAAGATAGGATGAATTGACCACGTGACACACAAGTGAAATTTAACCAAAAGTTGGTCAATATTATTAATGAAGTGTGTTTAAGCATGAATATTGCTTGAATGTCACTTTAATGATTCAGGAGATGCAAGTAGACGCACCCAAATTTAACCACAAACTTGGTCAATATTACTAATGAAGTGTGTTTCAGCTTGTATATTGCTTGAATGCCACTTTAATGATTCAGGAGATACAAGTTGACGCACCCAAATTTAGTATTACTATGAAATCTACTGAAATGTTATTTATAAATATCAATATTGGCCATAAATTACGTGAATTTCACCTCCGTGCGTCGTCTAGATGATAAACAATTAAGGAAGGTGCCTCGAAAGTAATAGAAAAAAAATAAATTAGTAGATATTGATCCGAATTTTTAGTATATTATAGTTAACGAAACATAATAATATATAAAAAAAATTATTTGGGTACCTTGCCGATTAATTCAGAAAGTAATTATTAATTAAAAATACACTAAAAAACCTTCATTGAAAAACTTTTTTAAGCTTATTTAGTGTATTGTTAATTAATTATTACTCTCTTAATTGATCGACAAGGTACCTAAATTTTTTGTTTTGTTAACTATAACATACTAAAAATTTGGATCATTATCTACTAATTTATTTTTTCTATTATTGTTGAGCGACCTTCCTTAAAACAAGTATACATGTAAAAGATTCATGCATTTATATATTATAGTACGTGCGTCTGTGTGTAAACAGTATATAGTATTAGTTATGGGTACAATACGATATAAAAACACAGCTAGCACTCTTAATACTGCATATATGTTAACTTGTATCCTTGGGTACCAACCTCCTTAATTTCAGAAAAGTTTTTAAATGACTGAATGTGACAGAAATATAAAACAAATACGACTGTGCTATAGACCGCACGACTGAAGTAAAGCTTCTTTAGCTCCGTCTATATGTATGTTTAAACATCTTTTTCTTTCTATCTTCACTAACTTACATCTCCCTTTTAGAAATTTATTTTCAAAAGTTTGTCATATATTTTGGTAGAATAAAGGATGACATTGAGTGGTGTTCAACAGGTTTCTTTCTATCTTGTAAAATATAAAAATAACATATAAAACTTGATTAGATGCAAAAGTATTCAATTTCAGTTCCGTTAAAGATCTTACATATATGTGTATGAATGCTGTTTGTACGTATGCTAGAGCGGAGCTAGTAATTTGATATACGATTTTTTCTTTTGATATTCGATTGTTTGAGTTGTATGATTTGTACTAAATGTATGTTAA
>JAEMTY010000085.1:0-53364 GCA_020423425.1 Chrysopa pallens
ACTTCAAAAAAACCCAGACTTAAACGCGGTTATCGAAATATTTAAAAATCCAAATGCAGATCCAGAAGTCATTGCTAAAGCTGGAGAACGTTTCCTTGTCGCATTATACGGCTACAGCGATGTGAAAAGTCGGAAAAGTACATCTCTAAATAATTATAGATATGCATGCTTCACAGCATCAGCATATAAGAGCAAATTTAATATTGCGTCGCTACCACCAACAGAAGCAGCAGCACGACCACATTCGTTTCGAACTTATCACCAAATTCAGCAATGGTATGGAAACGAAAAAAATGCAGAACAATGGGGATGGAAAAAAGACAAGAACGTGCTCATTTCTGTTACTACATTCGATCCTCCTGCTCCGGAAAGCTTACTGAAACTTATTTCTTGCAAATGCAAGAAAGGTTGTGAAAAAGCTTGCGGATGCAGAAAAGCAGGACTAAAGTGCTCCGTTGTGTGTACGAACTGTGGTGGTTCTTGCTATAATTCGCCATTCTTCCATATAATCGTCACAAGGCGACATTGAAGAAGAAGAAGAAACGGACACTATTCTCGAGCAAATAAACGATGACATCGAGAACGAAGAGGACCACGATGAAACTGATGATCCCATCGTCGATGATGCCGAAGAAACTTCCGTCTTCGATATTTCAATCGGTATTAAAGACGATGAAGACCCAACACCTGGTCCGTCAAGAAGAATGAAGCGACGTAAATTGACCTAAATACTTAAATAGTGAGTCAGATGTGGATTACACCTACTGGGGATACCACGATAAAAAAAATGCGCCGATTTCTCTACCTCATGGTGGTGTGGAAACGAGTATTTCTACCGAAACGTATATTGAATTACACTTTACGGCGCTCCTACGCCGAAACTATTGATTTTAGGAAAGAAAAGGTTAAGACATAAATTGTAGGAAATTTTCTCTACTTTTATTTTGTATAAATATGTTTTTCCTGTAAAATGCGCCAGAAAGGAGTTATTATCAAAAAACTGCTTTTCGACGCCATTTTTTCAAAATGGCGGCGCGAGCGGCAGCCATACGAGGTGGCAAAGTTGAAATTTGGCAAGAGCATCCCAAAATCTATAAAATTGCCAAATTTCAAAACTCCTGGAAAACTTTCCAGGTAACCTCTATTTTTTCGACCAAATGACTGTACTAAATATCGCATTGTCGAAAATTAAATATGTTAGCAATGAGCTTTTTGGTGATCCTATTGTTAGCAGTTGCCTGCCTTAAATTATTGGTTATTGAATTCAAAATAGTTCTGGGAAATAACAGTCTATAGATAGGAAATTATGTTATCTTTAATGATCGGATTCACTGATCTTCCTTCTAACAAGTGGGAAATGAACTGTGCAAAGTCCTTTACAAGGAATTTTACCAAACATATTGTCAATATCTGAAGAGGCTTATTGACGAATTTGGTATATGTATCATCCTGATCAATGTCTTTACTAGTTCGTATTCTGAGCACTATATAAAACAGATCTAATCAGGTGATATTTTCCCTCATGTTTTTTTTTGTAGCTTAATATTCCTCATATTTTAAATTAAACAGTAAGTATAAGAGACGCCAAGCAACAAAATTAATATAGTACAAAGGGTTGCTTCTGTCTAGGAGGTTGCAGCCACCTCTTCCAAAGGGGGTAGTTAATCTTAAAAAAAACCACTGGCATCTATTGAACGATTAATTCTAAGCATAAAATGTCATTAAATCATATATCGAAATACTCTCTAAGTTGTGAATGAAAATGTCCGTTTTTAATCGTGAAAACGCACATTTTGTATCAGTTTTTGTTGAACACCTTGAAAAATTTATATCCTATAGATATAAATACTGTACAAAAAATGAAACTTATAAAAAAAAATTGGGTTTTATTTTAATCATTTAGATGCGATATTTGTTGAGATACAGCTGATTTAACCATCCCTTAGTAGAGTTGGTTACCACCTCCTACCATACATTTTCAATAGATCATAATTATTGGACAATCTCGGATTTATTTCAAATAAGTTGTACTTTTCGTAATCTTAAAAGAGGCTGCTGGTTATATTAATACAATGAGTTTGCTAAATGTAATAGTTATTCATAATTTGTAATTTGCTTAGCGATCACCATTTTGCTTACAAGCGCTTCCTAGCTCTTTTTTCTGCCAAACACAGTCATTCTTTAATATTTTCTTGAAATTCATTCAAAAATATTTCGTATTAGTAATATATTATAGAGAATACAACATATGCTTCCTTCGATTTAAGCATACCCTGACAGGTGTACATACATAATAATATGTTATGTATGCTAAGACTACCTGTAAAATAAAAAAGTATTGTTTTAATTAAAATAATTTCACAATATAACCTAAATATTTTCTAAAATAAATATTTCATTATACGTACAAAGTTGAAGTAACAAAGATCTTTTATAAATCACTAGTAAAGAAGTATTCATTGAATCAACAAAGCACACAAGAGATGTGAAGGAATGTACGGAAATTTTCTCTTTGTCATATGAAAATAAGTAAATCAAAATTTGGAATACATACGAGTATATGGTACTTTACACAATAGGTATATGCAACCAATATTTATAACATATAAATATATAAACAAGAAGAAAACACACGAAGATGTTTTTCTTATAGCTGTATGAAATCAGCAGTCTCCGACTAAATAAAACTAAATAAATAAATAAATAAATAATTATATATATATATATATATATATATATATATATATATATATATATATATATATATATATATATATATATATATATATATATATATATATATATATATATATATATATATATATATACTTCTATATCTAAGTACATAGTAAAATTTGTGTAATTTTGACTTTATTTTAAATGAAATACTGTTTCAATATGAAAATAAACTTATTTTATTTATATCGTCCGTATCCGAAGGCTTCAGCTTCGGATCAATACTGACCGAAGCCGCAGGTGTCGGCAAATGGTGTTTAAGGTTGTCGGAGCCGAAGTCGTAGGCGAACTATCAATCGCATAATTCAGAAAACATAATTTTTTAATTTTCCCTACTAGAAGTATGTCGGGTTTGCACCTCAAAGAAATATTTTGAGATCCCCTTAGTCGAAAGTGAATTTTTTATTACCTTATTGCTTATGTCCTAAAAACAGGGTAATAAAGAACGTACAAGTTTTTGTTGCAGGTACTGCTATTAAGTTAGAGGGTGGAAATAGAAGAACGGACTGAAAACTATTTATTTTTATATTTTGCAAACGAAGCAATATTTTACATGCTTCTAATTTGAAGATAATTTAATTCTCAAAGTGACGTATTTAAAAAGCTTAAAAAGAAATGTTAAGCCAAAAATGTTTAAATAAAAAGAAAAGAAAACCAAATATTATGAATTTTTTTTTTGTTCTTTGTCATTTCTGTATACAATTTTTATATTTTTTTTGGTAAAAAATTATAGACATTTCATAGGGAAAAATGATACAAAATTTTCCTTAAAATCGTGCCAAAGAGTATGCTGAATATCTAAACAATTAACTCCTTTAGTTGTTATGTTCACGTGTTTTAATAAATTTTGTGTATAAGTTAATTTAAGAAAAAGTATAAACGAGGGCAAAAAAGTTACAAAATTGAATATTCCTATAATATTTTTACTATTAAGCAGGACTTATTATTTCTAAATTAAAATGTCAACGAATAATGATTAAAAGATTCTCCTTATAATTTGTTTTGTTTCTAAAATTTATGCTTGTATAAAATTAATTGTAAAATATGTATATTAAATCAATTTGTAAGACAAGAACTAATATAAAATATGCAACGAAAATATTTCATTTAAAAAAAATACTCCGTGTATCCTATACTATACACTCATTGGAATCTTACAATGTTGCAACAATACACACACCGAATATATAATAGTATTCTTCAAAATAACACAACAACATTCCACCATGTTGTATTTGTCAGTGTAAAAAGACAATGATGATGATGACGATGAGAGCAGAAATATTTAACAAGAATAGTTTAACCAAAATATAAACCATTCAACCTATGTGTACCTAAAACAATGACAACAATAAAAAAATATATCAAAATAAGTAGATTAGGTAGGTTAGGTTAAGTGAATTACAACATTGAAACGCAAATGCGGTTTTCAAGTGGAATGCGTTTCATATCTAGCCTAGCAGCAATCTCCGATGTAAAATTGTGTTACATGAAATAGTTGGCATATACTACACTTACCTACCTTTACTCTACAGTTAAATTATAACAGAGTACCTAGAGAGTAGGCACCGTAGCTTTGATGAGGGCTACCACATGTTTCAAATGTAAAGGATACAATAGAAGTTGTTGTAGATTCTATTATAACCCATAACGAAACAATAATAGTAGATAAGTGTATGTTAAATAGCTTAAATGAATATTGTAGAGAATGGGGTTATGTGTAAGTGTACTAATAGTTGATTTTAAAGGTTTTGAATTCCATTATCATACCGTTGACGCCGTGGTTATTGATATATTTACTATTAGTCGAATCAAAAATGAACATATAAAGTAAGATTGAAGAAATAATCGTTAGTTACTAGGCTCCGCTACTAAAGTCATATTTTCAGGAGAGATTTAAGATTAGCCATCTCCAAAAAGTACTCGGGAAGCACGGTCGGTGGTAGAAAATAATATAGGTGTGTTTAGGCCTTAGATCATGTACTACTAGATATGGTAAATGTATGTAAGTTACATACATTTTAAAGACCTATAGAAAATTAAGAAAGAAGATTTAGATAAGATTTAGAAAAGGCAGAGAACCACAAATATGTTGAAAATGGTTCAATGAACATGATGATAGTAGCTGAAACATATGATTGCAACACTATGTTTATGTCCAATATGTATTATTGACGAAAACTCCTGCCGGGATATTCTTATTATCGAATATTATAGCATTTTAGTAGACTAGCGCATTAACAATTTTTCAACAGATTTGTTTAACATTATCGATCTACCTTGCACCCACCATACTTAGAATATCTAACAGTATATTATCGAAGGCTTAGCCCCTTTCTACTAAATGTTAACTTTTGTGATTGTTTTGTGTTAGTTCAGTCACTGGATGTCGCATTAGTCGCGGGGAAATGCTAAAACGGAATTATTCATAGCAACACGTTGAGCATCATAATACAATGTAATATATATATACATATTTCACGGCTAATAAGGCAGGATGTTAAGAAGATCGTAGTTAAGAATACCAAAACGATGGGTTTTTGTTTATTATTGTGATTTTAAAAATATTTCATTGTCTGGACATAAGACAATTTTTTTCACTTATTCCCACGAAGAAGGAATTTAGTATAGAATATTTATATCTAGTTTATTTTATTTTATAAATATAATTATTTTAATAAGTTTTTAGTTTTAAAATATTTGTTTTATTTGTCATATACTAAAGTATACCTGTTATAATCACAGGCAGCATTGCTTACTTACTATATTATTTCCGATAATATTAAAAATGTTGATATCCACATTCAATTCTTCAAAAATGAACAAAGTAAGTTTTAAATCATAAAATTATAATGACTAATTCTAATAACAAAATTATATTCTGTGTTTATTAAAATTATTGACACAAAATATTCAACGACATTAATATTGGAAACAACGCAATATTGGACAAACACAACTATACTTCAATCAAATAATATAATAAACAGTCTAGCTTTGTATTGAACATAAAAACATTATACAATAGGTGTACAAGTGTTCAAAGTGAATTGTAAATCTTATATATAATTTTTTTTGTATTCAATATTTTTCAACTGTTATTAAATAGAAAATTTTTAAAAACAATAACTTCCTGTTGAAGTTATAATTGGCGCCGCCGGTAGGATAGTTTGCAAATTTTTACTATCATCGACCATTGAAATTACCGTGACGTGTAAATTGAAGTGTTCTACGATTTATTGGACGGATCCTACGTAACAAATAAATTTATTAAAACTCGTACTACTGGAAAATATTGTTGGAACTGGAAGACGCCTAGTTTAAAATTGAAGCTGTTTCGAAAGCGTATCGAAATCTAGTGGTAAACTGCATTTACTACAAGTGAAAATTTGGAACCGATGGTTAATCGATTCAGGGCTGTGTGGGAGCTGTGGATAATATTGTTTTAAGTTTGACTTTCTTTTATATCAATTGCATCCTATGTCTAAACCTTATCCTTCAAAAAAATTTATTTGATTTTGTAAGTAATTTTGTAAATTTTTTTGAAAATAATAAACATAATTCTTTAATTTTAAATAAATCAAATTTAAATTTTGATAATTCATATAAAGAGCACCAGTTTGTATTAATCAACAAGTCAATACAGTAGAAGATGTATTAAAAAATTTTCAAATTCCTGATATACTTAAAACAATTGTGCCATTTGATGAAGATAAAAATAATTTATTCAATTTTATAGACTGTGTTGATATGGCTGTTACTCTTATATTAAGTTTAGAAGATGATAACTTGAAAAGCATTTACAATAACGAAATTCGAAAAAAAATCATTGGTCCTGCTAATGATGTTTTAAATCAATACGGTCGATTAAGAAATTAGGCTAACATACAAGCTACTCTTATTGGACGCTATGCAGATAAACGTGACGAATTTAGTTTAACTAGAGATTTATAATAATGTCGTCAAGACAATATCACAACAATATGTTTAGATTTACTGGAACTCCTAAACTGACAACACTGACGAAAATGACATTGACAATATAGTCGTAGAAAACTATAATGAAAATAATCAAAATTATTCTGAAGATAAAAACAACTATTCCGATTTTCAATTCAATAAAAATTCTACCTCTGTAGAATTTCATCAAGCCAATTTAAATGAAATAGAATACGCTGAAGATTTAAATTTTCTCGGTATAGCCTCGAGTCCTCCGGTATCATATAGCTCAATGTACAAGAATCTTTTCAAAGTGTATTACCATACATTCTAATTAAAAAGCGATCCCAATACATAAAATTTATAATAGATACAGAAGCTGATAATAATTTTATCGACCCGAAACATACAAATCACACGAAATTCATACCCATTGACGTTGACGTTAAAACTGCCCTTCAAACTCACAAAATTATAAAACATAAAATTGTAGTTAATAAATTAAAGAAATTAAACAATACACAACCATTAGAATTTATTGTATTAAAGAGTTTAAAGACACATATTAATTACAAAAATAATACAATCAATTTTGGAAATACAGTTAATATAATCCATTATAAAACTTATATTCGGCCATAAATACTCTTGAATCGCGTAAACAAAAAATGATAAATCTTCAAACATCATCACAGATGTAATTTTTCCCCGAATACAACTAAACGAACACGTATATTCTGTTAGCGGAATGTACAATGTTATAGATACCAAACCCAAGTTTTTGTTTGAGTCAAATTTACCAAAAACTATAATACTTGCATCCCCCTTAGAAGGTGAATATTTAAACAATTATGTTGAAATAAATCATACCGAATTGACTACACCTATGAAATATGAGTTTAACGTTAATTATAAATTTGTAACTAATAATATTAGAATGAAACATCTTAATTTAGAAGAACAAAATGCTTCTATCAATGTGTGCACTGATTATAGAGATATTTTCTACACGCCTGATCAGAACATGGGTTTCACTTCTGATATTAAACATTCATTAGTAACAAAAGATGATTTGCCTATTTATACTCGATCATACAGATACCCACAAGTTCTCAAAGACAAAATTGTTAAACAAGATGACGATTTACTAAGTAAAAATATTATTAGACCCTCAAACTCTCCATGGTCCTCAACAATTTGGATAGTTGCAAAGAAAGCCAATGTTTCTGGGAAGAAAAGTGGAGATTGGTTGTAAAACTATAGAAAACTAAACGAAAAACTATAGACGATCGATAACCATAATCAAATATCAGTGACATATTAGACAAACTTGGACATTGTAAATATTTCACTACTGTTGACTTAGTATTTGGATTTTACCAAATTCAAATGAATACAAAATAAAACTGCTTTTTCCGTAGACAAGCCATTACGAGATTATCCGCATGACCTTCGAGCTGAAAAACGCGCCAGCCACATTTCAAAGAGTTATGGATATGAAGAGTTACTCCGCGAATGTATTGGTCGTAATGTTCTTGTGTATGTGGACGATATTATCATATTTTCCTCATCATTGCAAAAACATATTGAAATATTGAAAAAAGTATTCAACAAATTACGCGAACATAATTTTAAAACTCAACTCAACAAATGCGAGTTTCTTCATAAAGGAATATAATTTTTAGGTCATATCGTTACCACAGAGGGAATAAAACCAAATCCTGAAAAAATAGAAGCAATTAAAAACTTTCCAATACCCCGTACAGTTACATAAATAAAATCACTTTTAGGTTTATTAGGTTATTATCGTAAATTTATAAAAGACTTTGTGAAAATTACTAAACCCATTACAAAACTTTTACATAAAGATGCAAAAATAAACTTAAAAGATCCTACTTACATAAAATGCTTTGAATATTGTAAAACGCTACTAATTGGTGATCTAATTCTTCAATATCCCGACTTCTCTAAACCCTTTATACTTACGACTGATGCATCTAATTACGCCATTGGTGCTATTCTTTCACAAGAACCCATAGAATCAGACAAACCAATATGTTTGTCTGATTCTATGGGTTCATAGAATATACGCCTCACGAACATTACAAAAAGCTGACCTAAACTATAGTACAATCGAAATAGAGCTTCTGACTATTGTTTGGGCTTGTAAGCAATTCCGGCCGTACGTATTTGGTCAAAATATATTGACAGATACTAAACCACTTAAATGAGTTTTCTCACTCAAGGAAACACATTCCAAATTTGTTCGTTGAAAAATAAATTAGATTACAGTTTTGACATAGACTATAAACCAGGTAAAGTAAACGCGAATGCTGATGCATTAAGTAGAATACCACATAAAACAAACATAAATAATTTAGAAACTAGTTCTCAAGATATTGAAACCGCTCACTCCGCTCAGAAAAACTTAAATGAAGGTAAATTTCTACTTTTTGCCACAATTTTATAGATCAAATTATTTTGTATTTTTATAAATACGTATTTCGACTACAAAGTGGTTATCATCAGTATAAATTAGCTAGTTGTAATGATTCTGTGAGGAGATGTTACTCGTTGCTAATTTGATGACGGTTTACACACATGTCTGTTGATGCATGCGAAATTTATAGTTTCCAAGTATCTATCAAATTGCTACGTCAACCAATCAGCATCGATCACGTGTTTAGTGTTCGGCCAATGTTGTTGGAGTATTGGACCACGTGGTTTTATCAGTTAAAAAAATCTCAAACTAAAAATTGAACCTAAATTTGAGATAATTGCTCTTAAAATTGCGTCTTTTCAAATATCTAAAAAAAAACGTTGATTAATTGCAAATGACGTTGTGATGTGTAAAAAATTTACTTCGCTAATTACCATTCGTTTTTTTCTTTTTTTAATAATTTCTTAAATGTATTTGAATTAATTTGATTTATTGATCATTTGTGTAATTTTTCATTAAATTTTCTAAAATTTAATTAAAACTATAAGTAAACAGAAAATATTGACACAATTTTTTAAAGGTAAAAATTCAGATAAAAAAATATTAATGTATTTTTTACGCTGCTGCCCAACTAAAAATTTTCTTACATTCATCTAATACATAAAGTATAAAAATAAAAACCGTTTCTGTTTGTCTCGGATTTATTTAAGATTTCATAAAGTAAATAATTATTAATTGTCAATAAAATTATATACGATGTTATTTCATATGATGAATAGATGGCGAATTTCATTCAGAAGTTTTAAAATTAAAATACAGTCAAACCTGGGTAAGTGAGAACTGGATAAGTGAGAAAACTCTATAAGTGAGAGTAATAGCCAGGGCCAGTCAGTTAAGCTCCGAAAACCTCTATTAGCGAGAAACAGAAACCTCTGTAAAAGAGTCGGTTTTCCCTCATGGACCTCCGTAAGTGAGACTGCTACTTATATATACCTCTATAAGCGACAGTCGAGCTTTATTTATTTATATTATTTAGGAAGAATTATAGCAACGACTCATTCTTAACTTTCGTGAAACTGCTTACCATTGTTTTTGTATTGTTTTCTCGTCAATATTGTACCTATTCTATGTCGTGGATCTAAATAACGTTGTTATTTTATCGCATTCATTTCGAATGAACGCGTATACCTGGGTACCGTCCTGTTTGCCGGACTTACTCAATTTTTAGTTATTCAATTGCGAAGGAAAGTTCTGTTTTGTATCATGTCAAAACGGAAAATTAAAGTACTGTCATTAAGTGATAAACTTAAAATAATGAATGTGTTTGAATCCGGAAAATCGCGAAATGAAATTCAGAGGTAGTTTAAGTAGAACGCAGAGAAGTTGTTAAATATATTCTTACGAGTCTGAAGATACGCTTCAAGAAAGCTGGGTTTTGGAAAATTACAGTTGAGCAAGACCTGTCAGAGGAAAATGATGTTGAAGTTGGACCTAGCAACGAGGAATGGACTAAGCTTGTGTATCACGAATCCAATATGTTAATGGCGAGCTTCGAAGATTTTGTTCAAATTGACGACAACTACCGCTGGAGAACAAACGGACAACGATATCGTAAAGAATTATGTGAACACCTGTATTGCTTCAAATGACAGTGAAGACGAGGCACAGATTCCGGAAACAGAAATAAAGATCATTCCAATGACGCTAGCTTCTTTAAATGCATTGGAGACGATCCATCAGTACTTTGAATACGCGGCGTTGTTGATCAAGCAATATTTATGAGTTGGAGAAAAACATTCAAAATACAAAAACAGAAACCCAAATGAAATTGACGGATTTTTTTAGGTGTCAATAAGTTCTAAATAAAATAAAATTACATAGTGCATGCATTTTTATTTTGTTTTCGTAAGCATCTTGATACCTACCCTTATATATATATATATATATATATATATATATACATACATAATTTAATTTTATCAATTACATATTAACTGCATTCGTACTTGCTGTGACTTGTTATTGCTGTGTGCCTTATAAGAGAGAAACGCTACCCATGAACCTGCATTAGCGAGAAACTCAGGTTAGTGAGAAACTTCTATAAGCGAGAATGAGATTTTGCTCTCTTGAACTCTCGCTTATCGAGGTTTGACTGTAAATCTATCTATAAATAATTTAAAATTACCCCACTTTCGAAAGGCTACATTTACTGCTAAGTACCTAGATTTTTTATTTTACATTCGGAATTATATTATAAATATATATGTTATCTAACCATTTTTTTTTTCAACTCGTGACATTATGTCAAATGTCGTGAAATTCATTAAAAAAGCATATAGTTGCAAATTATATTAGCGAATTAATTATACTAAAATAAATTACAGGTAATTGCTGGTAATTGTTTATAGGCAACCCATCCCTAATCCATTGCATACTTTCTTAACATGCATTTAAAATCGGTTGTATAAACAAAACCTGCAGAATCGAGCAGTGGGATCCTGTTCTATTACAAGTGGTCTTAAAAGTTCGTAGGCTAGCATAGGGAAAAAATTTTTTTATATAGAATTTGATTTTATTATTCAATATAGTTTCCTCTGAGGGTGATACGACAATTATATTGGTCATACAATATTTCGATACCATTTTTAAAATACAATTTGGTTTTAGCCTCAAAATAGTTTTGGCTCTGCATCGGAGCAAAATTTCTGTGCAGCGAGCATCCTCTTGAGGTCTGAGAACAGAAAAACGTAATAGTCGCAGTTTATGGTTTTTCCTTTTTTAAGATAGTCAATCTGCCAGAACCTTGCTAGCCAACTTTTGCGTCTTTTCACGCTTTGAAGCCGGTTCATCGTGTGCAGTTCACTCGGCTGACGATTGGACTCCCGTGTGAAATGATGGAGCCATATTTCATCTATCGTCACTTATCGACGCAAAAATTCGGATTAATAACGATCGAACAGCTACTTCTTAAAATCATCTCGCGCAGCACCCACTTTGAACAGGGCTATCTCAATTAACTTCACTTTACGCTTACCGAAAATTATTTTGTGGATTTTTTTTCATCTTCGGTGCTTATTTCACCTCGTTTAAATTTAGCAAGCCAGTTCTCTACGGTTAAATTTCCTGGTGCAGAGTCCGAATAATGTTTATCAAGCCAAGTCTTGGTTTCAACAGTATATTTTTTCGCCAAAAAACAATGCTTTATTAACATACGAAATTGCTTTATATCCATTTTTTCAAGATAACAAAAGTTCTTTCATTAAAACTGCTATAACTCAGATACTAAAAGTACAATTGCTGTCAAATACATACACGCGTCTTTTGAAGGTTACGGCTAACTAAAAATCATATGGATTTGATACTAGTATCGCCAACTATGTGTCAGTCAACGTAATGTCTTTTACAAAAAAAATTTTTTCATAAAATTTGGTTAAAACTAACCTTTTCATGTTAAGTAAAATACACAGTAATTTTTTTGATTTAAAATATTTATTTGTTCACCTTATTTTGATAAAAAAACATCGAAAAAGCACCTTAATTTTCACATCTCTAAAATAACGAAATCTCTTCTTTCTGATGGTGTAAAAAAATATACATTACTGTAGTAAATTTTCATAGAAAATGCAAAAATACGAAAAAAAACTCGATCCGCAAATTTTTTCAATAATGACTTTAGAGTTTTATTTGTGCAAAATAAATAAAATTATTTTTTTTAAATCTTGTACTAAAATAGCATAAAATTTTAATTTTTTTAGGTTATGTCACGTTAAACATACTATTTATGAAAGAAAATATTACTATTTTCATTTTAGAGCTGATTGACACAGATTAAAATACAGATAGTATTAACCTTGCTTTGTAAATTCCAAAATTTTTAAACTAAATTTGTCCAAATTATCTTGAAATAACTCAGCCTGCACGTTTATTTATATGAACGATGTTGTTCACTACTCCGTATCTCGAATACTGACAAACGGTTTTTACAGCTGCTACGAAATAACAGGTAGCAAGGCCTAGACCCTTCTAGTCCATGCTCAATTTTTCTATGAAATATCTTTTCATCGGCTATACTTTTCTGTAGATCACACAGTTATACATATAAATTATTTTAAGATAACAATTAATAAACATCTACGCATATAATTTAAAGAAGATTTTACAACTTTCTCAAAATATTAAATTATAGTTGTATATTTCAATTTGAAATTTTTTTGTTTATCAATGTTACATGGAGGAATATTACATTTTTCGAGAAATTAAAGTATAAAATTTAATAAATAGCACAAAATTGTATATTTTGTTTTTAAAAAAAAACCTTTCGGATTCGAGCTTTTTTAAAGAATATTATGAATTTGTCATAAAACTCTACAATTTTGATAAATTATTATTCAAATTTTATTTTTGTTGAAAATTAAAATAAAAAACTGAAAAAAGCAACTATGAAATTTAATTGTTTAGATACTCGACATACGATTGGGATTCAATGTTTGAACTATTTTTAATCCATAGTAATTATAAAATACTCTAAATATCCAGTTGTAAATACACATAATTAATGTATGTATTGTAATTATATATGTCTCTATTAGCTTAATTTGACCTAAAACTGCGGTGAATCGAAACATTTTACGAAAAAATATTTCAAACAAAAGTTTGTTTTTATTTTTCTTCTATCTTTTATTGTTCAAAAATTGGATAATTGATCCAGTGGACCCGAACGAATAAGACGTTCAAACAAGTTAGTATTTTAAGACGCCTGAATTGAGAAAGAGGGACAATTGAATTCGTCAATATATAGATAATTTTTTGAACCTCAAAGTATCGATAATATTTTATACCTCAAAGCATCGATAATTTTGATTCTTAGTAAAATAACCTAAAGTAATAACCTAAATCAGTATCAATAATTTAAGGTATGGATACTTTTTGCATACGTCATGATATCAATTCTTTTTAGTAGAGAGTTTTTCCAATACAACCATTAATCTGATATATCAATTTTTAGATAAAAATCTGTTGGAAAGGACATCGATCACTACCTATAAGAATTTAAAAAATATCTATATGTGTTTTTGGGAACTATATTTTGATTTTGGAAAATAAATTAGTAGTAAAAATTTTAATATTTTATGATATTGGATACTGGATGCTTGAATACTCGATATTTTTGATTCGATATTTATATAAGAGTACGATAATTTTGTTTGGATACCACTCATGAGTAGAGTAAAAAACACTTTTGATTTGACAAACTTTGTTAAGTGATTCTAAGAACTCCTATACCAAATTTTTGTTCGTGCCATCAATATTCACTTGCATTACAAACTTTAGACAAAAACGAATATACTCTGATATATTCTATATATTATTCTACCAGGGTAGATGCTTTAATAGTCTTAGATCCAGCGGCAGAATTCGTTTTTTGCTTAAAACTAAATTTCTATGTTTATTTATAACTAGGAGAATATATATTTACCAGGTTGCCTGTCTAAATTTGGCCGCCAGTATTTTTAATTAAATTATTTTTTATTGATAAAAATATCATTCACTTGTTTTTTAAGTAAAATAACGTCTACATCACGGTAATTTATATGAAGAACCTAAAAAATCAATTTTCTTTTATTAAATTTTTATGTAAAAGATGAGTGATTTTTAGTATAGGTATATAAAACGTACATTTTATATTTAGTAATATAGAACTTTTTTCTAAATGAAATGTATAAAGGTATGTTAAATTTAGTATCCAGTTTATAATACTCAAAAATATAGGAGACACAAACGAAATTTTCATGAAATTATGCTTAAGTCTACTTTCATCTATCTGTTTGTTCGTCATGATGTAACTCAAAATCGTGTGTTGCGTAAAAATGAATGTTTTCATAAATAAATTTTTGGGTGACTAATTCAAATTCGGCACTTTGATACCATCTACACTACAGAACTATTACTGTTTATTTATTTTGGTTTAGTCGTTGATTATTAATTAAAAAGGAAAAATGACATAATTATTGTGATTAAAATAAAAAACTAATAATATATTAAAAGAATTTAATATTTAATTATTTATGAAAACAAAAGGCAAGTTATCTATTCTAAATTTTATAAATGTTATTTTGATATATACATAAACTATTCAAAGACCCCCCCCCTGACGTAACGTAATTACTGATCTCAACCGACCAAACAAAGTTAAGCAACATTAAACACAGTTAGTACTTGGATGGGTGAACACATAGAATTGCTGTGTGATGTTGTTGTATAGAATATCCCCAATGTAGTCACTATATGACCTAAGGTGTTGAAAAGTAACTTAAAAAAAAAAAAAAACTATTCAGATCTTGAATGAATCAAAACAGTTGAAATTTTAAAATAGGTCTTGAATGAATCAAATCTGTTTGTGAAATTTGTTAACAGGTGTAGGTTAGATCTGTCACCTTTTGCGTTTCTGCTCGGGCGCAGTCCTGTATAATGAGCAATAAATAGCATACATAATATACGAGGAGCATTAATGGGATGGTTTGCGGTACCTCTCCGCCAATTATAATTATGAAAAAATAATAAAAGTTAGTAGACTGTAATTATTTATAATATCGTCAGGGGGATCTGGCCTCATTATGTGTATCACTTGGCTAAGAGTTAAATAATTCAGCGCATTGCTGTGTTTAGGTACGGCGGTTTAAATTTTAATACTTTCGATAATTTATTCACAATTAATAATATAAACCGTATATATAACTTTATATACCGTATATAATGGGCATTAAATTGAATATAATCTTTGGACAACAATATCATTGATCTATGGGTCGATTGGTTGATTGGTGACCCACTTCTCGACTAAGGTGTTAAATTTATCTGTATAATGAGCATTGAAATCGTAGAGCTATGAGTTTATTGATTGGTTGGTTAGTGAACCATTGCTTGACTAAGGTGTTATACTTGTCTGGATAATTTAAACTTTTTAGGATAACGCTGAACTTAATAATTAATGAAATCCGAGGAAGCTTTATGTTAAAAAAATGCCGGAAGAAGTTTCTTATCTCGATGATTATAATTTAATTTATTTCTGATCTTTATACAGGTGGCATTTTTTATAGCAGAAATTTATTTGTTCTTCTAAAAATAATTCTTTTGTTTTTTTTTTTTTTTGTAATATTAAATTATAATGTAAATGGTTTTTTCCTTGATAATGTATTATTCTAAATTTTATATTTAAAAAAATATTTATATGGGACTGTTTTTAATAAATTATAAGGTCTTTGTTATGATGTATAGATTGATATTATTTGACGTATTAAAATAAAAATTATATAAAATTTTTATAATTTTTTTAAATATTGTTTTTGTTTATTTACTTTTTACATATTATGAATAGCCATTCTGTTTTATCTGCTTTAAGATTAATAATGAAATATGTTTGTAATTGTTTCCACCAAATTATAAATATAACAAAAACAAATTCTATAATAATGAAATAAAAAGAATAGTAAAAATTGGTTGAAAAAGTTCGAAGTCACTTAAATCTTTGGCTACCGTTTTCTATCAGTAAAAATGACGATTTTTGCATAAAATTTAAAATTTTCATATCAACTGAATATTTTACTTGTGTAAAGTGTTTAGATCCGCAAAAATTTCAGCTCATCTAAGCAAAATACATATTATATACGGGAAGGATTTGTAGCTTTGACCGATTTTCACTTTTTTAATTCTCTACACTTTTTTTGGTATAGACGCCTTTTAAATACAGCATATGAATCTAACTGCATTTTTTGTATAAAATAAATTATACTGAAAATCCTACCATCCCGGGAAAAAATGATTTTGCCTAATTATATATAATTATACATAATCAGCTCTGGCCAATTTTTGGATCTGATCATATATAAGTGATTATATATAATTATGTATGATTATATATAATCATGTATAACGCAGCAAACCATATTATGTCTGATTATATATGATCATATATAACGTAAAAACCAGATTATGTCTGATTATATATAATCAGGTATAATAATTTATACATGATCGTGTCTAAATATTAATACAAATTAGAATCAACATATTTTCCACTACAATTTTTTATTAAATATTCATCAAATTTACAATTTACAAGAAAAATTACAATCTTATTTTATTATAGCAACATTACATATTCTAGACTTATTAAAAAATTACACGTCAGTTTACAGGATAATAATTACAAATTAACTTTGATTTCTTCATGAGAATATTATCACCCGGGAAAAAATGATTTTGCCTAATTATATATAATTATGTATGATTATATATGAAATTATATATAATTATGTATAATTATATATAATTATATATGAATTTATGTATGATTATATATAATCATATCTACCTCCATATATAATTATGCATGATGTTATATATAATTTGATCTGATCATGTCTGACCAATATATTTATGTATGAAGTTATATATATAAGGTCTATGTATAATTAGATCTGATCAGACATGAATTATATCTGCCTATGTATGATCGTATATAGTTATATATGAGTTAATACATGACTAGATCTGATAAGATACAAACTAATACAAACCTATACATAATCAGATATAGGTCTATATATTGTTAGATCTGATCAGACATGACTGATATAAACTCATGTATAGTTATGTATGATTCTATATTTTTATTATTTACAGAGCGCCATGGCACACACAATTTTTACATATGCGCAAATCACTAACTGTCATCACCATTTTGATAGCGAGTGCCGGCTTCTGTTTTTTATTGTTGATTAAATATATTACTAAATAATATTTAATAATCTTATATATAAAAATGAATTGCAAAATGTGTTGGTAAGCGCATAACTCGAGAATGGCTGGACCGATTTGGCTAATTTTGGTCTTGAAATATTCGTGAAAGTTCAGGGAAGGTTTAAACGGTGAGAAACATAAATAATAAGTAGAGGAAAATACTATAAACGATAATTTAATTTTCGAATACAAAATGTTCTTAGCTGTGAAATATATATTTCTCTCACATGTTACTAATCATCATTTCCATAGAAACCAAAATCTAATTTTGAAATTCAAAATAAAACTTCTTTATCTATTCAAAATAAAACTTCTTTATCTCTTCTCAATAGCAGTATGATGAACTGTCAACTATATAAAGTGTGCATATCGCATACCGGAATCATGCTTGGTTCAGGAGGTCCATATACCTTCATCAAGTGTATGTGTACCACAGCAAAAATTATCGGGTGATCGCGGTCCCGGGTGTACCCCAGGAAATACCAGGTAAACACCGGGTGGATAAAATGTACCGGGTGCACACTAAATACCGGGAATCCGATAAGAAAGGATTTGAAATTCTTCCCCTAAGGGTAGAATTGCATCCGCGTGTAAACGATGTAATATCATTTATTAAAATGTGAAAAATAACACAGCAACGCGTAAACCGGGTGGGTATGCTTCAAAATATAAATTAATATCATAATTTATTCTGATTTGTCGCAGCTTCATTATTTAGTTATAGACAGTTGAGAATATGTTATTATATTTAGGAGATATTGTTGTTAATTAGAAATAATTTATATAACAAAACAATGTTTACCCGGGCCAGCTTTTCAAAATAGAATTTATTTATCTCTTCTTTTCTATATTAGTGGTTCTGGACTTCCTTTTACTATTTTTCATCAAGTATATGAGAACCACGGCACAATATACACGTATTATGGCTGCTCGAGGTACCGGGTGCTCACATCAAATACGAGTGTATATATAAATATTTCGTGTCACGGGTATCCCACACCAAATAGTGTGCTACACATCAAATACCGGGCATCCCATAAGAAAAGGTTTTCTGAAATTCTACCCCTAATGGGATGAAAAGCAGAGGCAAAGTTTGTATGGGACAACGGAATACCTTCGTCCAATCTGCTTAAAATTTTGCATGCAATCGATGTAATATCAATGGTCACCGTGTCCGGGTATGCTTAAAAATATATATTAATATCATTATTTATTCTAATTTGCCTTAGCTTTCAGTATTAAGAAAAAGAGGAAAGTTGTTAAGAATATGTTATTATACTTAGAAAATGTTGAAGTTTATTAGAAATATGTGGCAAAAAGAAGTTTTGCCGGGGCAGCTAGTATAGAATAAAATCTTTAAATCGATATGTGGCTACATGACTACCAAAGCATTGGTTAGCAATTGTGAGCCTTCCTAGAGGGACATGGTACAAGTAACAGAAAAGTCAAGTCAGTCAGTCGAGATAATTGATGAGATATACTTGACTGTAATACAACGCACATGTTGATTAAAATACTATGTAATAAAAATTGATATTTGTATTAATAAATATAATTTAATAAATGTGTAGTTAATTTCATTAACGCAACAACGTAACCCACATTATTGGTGACCCCGACGTGATCAAAAAAAAGCAAATTATTGGTGACCCCGAATTAAAAATTAAAAAAAAAAAAAAACTCTGTGTGCATTTAAAATTAAGTGTTAAAATAAACAATAAGTGTGTGCAAAATATTGTAATAACTGCATCGCATTTGGTGAGAAAACAAACAAAAATTCGCCTACATAAAGACAATACGATTTTTTTATTATTACAAAAACTTTACATCATAAAAAAAAAAACATTTTGAAAAGTGAATTTGTTCGCAGCGCAAAATATTTTACTACAAACGTGTAAAAACCAAATTGCGCCAAAAACATAAAAACAGATAAATGAAGCGGGGTGTGGACAGTATCGAACATCAAGCAACGATACGCATACATATACACACCAACGAACAACCATAGTGGTTCGATCTCAAAACTGCACGGAATTTTTCAAACCACAAAGTGCACACAACACCAAACAGACATTGTATGTTATAGGTGTTCGTCACATCTTACATCGTATACCATACACACAAGCATCATACATACACATATTAATATACACTCAATCCACAGTGACATACAATTACAAAGTGTCGCATAACTTAAATACTACTGTGTGTTTCAAAACAAAAATAAACATTTCTATATATTTTTACAATAATTTTTTTTTCTCATCAATAATTTTTTTTTCTCTTTAACAATGCCTAACGGTGATACACCTGTACAACCTGAACAACAAAGACCAATCGTTGAACGCGTCAGCATCCGTGTTCCACCATTTTGGGCTGCAGATCCAGCTATGTGGTTTGCACAATTGGAAGCTCAATTTGAATTAAGCAGCATAACTCAAGATAACACGAAATATAACTACGTTATAGCAAATCTAGAACCACGTTATGCCATGGAAATAAGAGATTTGATCGTGAATCCACCGGATACGGAACGATACGTTAAAGTCAAACAGGAACTAACCGAACGTCTAAGCTCTTCTCAGGAAGAAAAAACACGACGTCTATTAGAACACGAAGTTATAGGCGATCGTAAGCCATCGCAGTTCTTACGTCATTTAAAAAATTTAGCGGGCGAAGCAGTACCGGTATCTTTAATTAGGTCTTTATGGTTAAGCCGTTTACCTCCAACAATCCGAGCTATCCTAGCAACGCAAACATAGTCGGATTTAGAATCAATAGCCAAAATGGCTGACGCAGTACAAGATGCTACATCGATTCCACAAGTTTCTACAGTCACTAACGAAAGTCATTTAACGGAATTAATTAGTAAAATGACAAAAGAACTCAAACAAGAGGTAGCAGCGTTGGTCCATAGTAGAAATTCAAACGACGATCACCGTCGTGGTGGTAAGCCAAAACGAACGCGATCTAAAAGCCGTACCAAAGAACAAGACAAAACCAAACAAGCTGTCTGTTTTTATCATTCGCGATTCGGTGAATTAGCAAAAAGATGTACCAAACCATGTACATTTTCAAAAAACCCAGAGGGCAGTCATTGAATGCGGCAGATGACCCTTGTCCTACCTCGCGCCGCATATTCATCACAGATCGCATAAGCAAAGTCCAATTTTTGATCGACACAGGTGCGGACCTATGTGTTTTTCCGCGCAACTTAACAAAAGAAAAATGTACCAAATCAACATACGAACTTTTCGCTGCAAACGGATCAACCATTACAACATACGGGACTAAAAATATTACATTAGATTTAGGTTTGAGGCGCGCATTCACTTGGAATTTTGTAATCGCAGATGTACAAAAGCCTATAATTGGAGTAGATTTTCTTTCATATTTCGCTTTACTGGTGGATGTCCGAAACAAATGTTTGTTGGATACCATCACTCAGCTAAAAATAGAAGCACAATTCTTAGGGCAAGATTACGAAAGTATTCGCACTATAAACGGAGCAACCACAATTTACCACAATCTTTTAAACGAATACATAAGCATTACACGACCACCCGGGAAACTCGTAGAGATAAAACACTCTACCCGGCATTACATAGAGACTACTCCAGGTCCACCAGTTGCGAGCAAACCGCGACGCTTAGCACCTGATAAACTCAAAATCGCAAAAAAGGAATTTGATACCTTACTTTCTTTGGGCATTGTACGTCCATCAAGGAGTAGCTGGGCATCGCCATTACACATGGTTCCTAAAAAATGGGAAGATTGGCGACCATGCGGTGATTATCGTCGCTTAAATGAACGAACCATACCCGATCGCTACCCCGTGCCACACATTGAAGATTTTGCTCAAACTTTGCACAGCCGAAAGATTTTCACAAAACTGGACTTAGTAAGGGCGTATAATCAAATACCAGTCGAAACCAAAGACATCCCGAAAACAGCTATCACAACACCTTTTGGATTATATGAATATGTTTTCATGTCATATGGCCTGCGCAACGCTGCACAAACTTTCCAACGATTTATGGATGAAATCCTACGCGGATTTGATTTTTGTTACGCATACATAGACGATGTATTAATCGCATCAAAAGACGAAACCGAACATTTGGCACATTTAGAAACAGTGTTCAAAAGATTTCGCGAATACGGAATCGTAATAAATGTAACGAAATGCGTTTTCGGTGCAAACAGTGTAGATTTCCTAGGATATAATGTATCAGACCGTGGTACGTCGCCTTTAACATCAAAAATCGAAGCTATAAAAAAGTACATTTTGCCTAAAACAGCAAAATTGTTAAGACAATTTTTAGGCATGATAAATTTTTATAGAAGGTTCATACCGCGAGCAGCACTCCTACAAGCTCCTTTAAACGAGCTTCTTAAAGGAAACATTAAGGGTAATGCACCAGTCCCTTGGACACAGGAGACAAAATTAGCCTTTCAAAAGTGCAAAGAGGAGTTATCGCGAACAACCTTGTTAGCACATCCGATACCCGGAGCAACATTAGCCGTCATCTGCGACGCATCCGACCATACAGCAGGTGCAGCATTGCAACAACAAATCGGAGAAAATTGGCAACCGTTAGCTTTTTTCTCTAAAAAATTTTCCCCCACACAAACAAAGTACAGTCCTTATGACAGAGAACTGTTAGCCATTTATTTAGCTATTAAACATTTTCGCCACATGGTAGAAGGAATTTCGTCTCAAACAGTCTCAAATTAACGACGAAGAGCTACAGAAATTTCGAACCAAATCGGGACTCGTAATTCGGAAAGTTCAGATGCCCGAAACAGGAATATCTGTATATTGTGACATTTCGACAAATCGCGCTCGCCCGTTTGTTACGCTACCATTCAGAAAAATTGTTTTTGATTCCATACATCGGCTTTCGCATCCTGGAATAAGAAACACTGTTTTGCTGATAACACAAAAATTTGTGTGGCCTTCCATAAAAAAAGACTGCAAACTGTGGGCTCGCGCATGTATAGAATGCCAGAGATCCAAAATCTCGAGGCATGTTTCAACTCCAATAGGTAAATTCTCACTACCATCTGCAAGATTCGAGCATATCCATATGGATTTAGTTGGCCCTTTGCCACCGTCACGTGGATATAAATATATTTTAACATACGTAGACAGATTTACCCGGTGGCCTGAAGTAATTCCACTGGAAAACATTGAGGCCGTAACAGTCGCTGAAGCATTTCTAGCGAATTGGATCGCGCGTTTTGGTTTGCCGTTACGAATAACAACGGATCGCGGTCGCCAATTTGAATCAGTTATGTTCGCTGAATTAAATAAACTCTTGGGAACAACCCATTTGAAAACTACAACCTATCATCCAGCAGCAAATGGACTAGTCAAAAGACTTCATCGACAATTAAAAACAGCACTTAAATGTCAAACCAACGAACACTGGGTAGAAGCATTGCCTTTCGTTCTACTAGGTATACGAACTGCATGGAGGGACGACCTAAATTCAACCACTGCAGAACTCGTATATGGGGAATCCTTGAGACTACCAGGAGAATTTTTCACCCCACGCAACAACGAAATCAACACATCCGATTTCATCAATAATCTAAAAAGTCAAATAAAAGAATTGCAACCCAAATGCGGATCTCAACATGATACACAACGAAAAATTTTCGTTTTTAAAGAACTAGCTACATCAACTCACGTAATGGTTCGAATCGATTCGCCAAAAGCACCTCTACAGCAGCCATATGAGGGACCATTTCAAGTAAGAAAACGAACCGGAAAATTTTTCATCATTCTCAAAAATAACAAAGAATGTACAGTATCCATAGACCGAATAAAACCAGCATATATACTACAACCAGAAGACAACTCATCGAAACAAATGGATTTCGACAACGACTCACCAGAACCATCACAGTAAGTTATTCCCAAGTTGACACAAACCACACGTTGCGGACGACACGTACGTTTTCCCGAACATTTGCGAGAAGATTTTGTGTAACTTTTCACTGGCTTCATCACTGGCCAGGGGGGTGATGTGGCTACATGACTACCAAAGCATTGGTTAGCAATTGTGCGCATGCCTAGAGGGACATGGTACAAGTAACAGAAAAGTCAAGTCAGTCAGTCGAGATAATTGATGAGATATACTTGAGTGTAATATAACACACATGTTGATTAAAATACTATGTAATAAAAATTGATATTTGCATTAATAAATATAATTTAATAAATGTGTAGTTAATTTCATTAACGCAACAACGTAACCCACAGATAATATTAAAAAAAGTTTACCAAAACAAATATACGATGTTTATTTAAAATGTGCAAGTGATAATTATTTTTGTAAAGTTGTAAACAGTGAGGGTATATAGAGAACCTGCCAAATGAACCTGAAGCTATTAAATTCCTCTGGAAAAGGAAATAAGAACTGGGTGAAATAATAATGAAATATGGTAAGTAAAAAATCAGCTAATATACAAGCATAATAATACTGTTTCTATTTTAATGTTTCCATACAAATTTGCTTGTAGGCGTCTTCTGTACAAAAATCTAATTCTATTTATCAGAGTTGTAATTAAGTAATCCATTTAAATGTAAATTTTTTAGGTAACATTAAAAAATTAAAACAAAGTTTGAGCAAGTCAAGAAAAACTTGAAAAAAAGATTACGTACACCCAGCGAATCTCTAGAAGGTAATGATAAGACTCAAGTTTCTCCAACAAATAAGGATATCAAAAGATCAAGGAAACCAAATCCTAAGTATACTTCAAAGTCATTTGAGAACATAGAATTTATGAAGCAGCCTAAGGAAATTCAAAACAAGACGTGTGTTTATATTTTCTCTAAAATAATTATAATTGATAATATTCTCATGACAAAATCAAAGTTAATTTGTAAATATTATCCTGTAAACTGACGTGTAATTTTTTAATAAGTCTAGAATATGTAATGTTGCTATAATAAAATAAGATTGTAATTTTTCTTGTAAATTGTAAATTTGATGAATATTTAATAAAAAATTGTAGTGCAAAATATGTTGATTCTAATTTGTATTAATATTTAGATACGATCATGTATAAATTATTATACCTGATTATATATAATCAGACATAATCTGGTTTTTACGTTATATATGATCATATATAATCAGACATAATATGGTTTGCTGCGTTATACATGATTATATATAATCATACATAATTATATATAATCACTTATATATGATCAGATCCAAAAATTGGCCAGATCTGATTATGTATAATTATATATAATTAGGCAAAATCATTTTTCCCGGGTTGTCATCTAATATATCTCTCAACATACAATAGTTTATTACAGTTAAATCATACATTTAATAGAAAAATAATAATAAATAACGTTCTTTTAAAATAAGAAAAAGTATAAGAGTTAACCATACATAAATCATACTGTAAAATACATTTAAATACTTACACAGAATTTGGTAGTTTACATAAAAGTACTTTTAGGCACATAACACACGACGCGATTTGTGTGAAATCGGCGATATCATACATATGATTTGCTTATCTATCTTATAAATCGTTGTAAAAATCCTACGTTCTTAAAATCACATGGGCAACTTTTTTTTATTCTTGTTTATACAGTCATATAAATCAATGTTTATGACAAAGATAGATAGTTAAATAATGTTATTTTTAATATTTAAAAATAAAAACATGCCAATGCTTGTTTATATACAAACAAAAAAAGGTTAGATTCATGTCCTGAACCATATAGAACAGGCTTAAAATTTATTAAATTTAGCAGTATTGAATATAATTTTATAAAGCAGATCATAAATTTTTTTAAATACATACATATGCTTAAAAGAAGAGGAAAGATGCGACATGATGCGACAACAATCGTATGTAATTTTACATTCGTAAGCAATGTTGTCAAATACATAAGAGCTTTCACCCATAGTATTACTCAGTTAAATGCTCAACCTAAAAAATTTCTAGACATATTTATTATTTGTGGATAGCAAAAAGGGAAAAACCTCTTTCTCTAGGTATACTTATCCTAATTGTTGTAGCAACGTTGCAATAGATACAACATTCCTTCATTATGGTAGTAATGACGTTCTGCAAGAGTTTATAAACTTATTTTCTTATTAGACTTTTCAAGCGTCAATATTAATTTCATTCATTTCAATAACAGAGTAAATAAACAGAAATGAACTTTAGACTTATTTTATAAAATTAAGCCAATACATCTTATACTATTACTCAAAAATATAATATATATTGATTCTTAATATTATTTTATATGTTTACAAAATGAACTGTAGAAATATAGTAATTGTACAGTGGCTATAATCTGTATCTATTCTAATCACATTAAACAAATAAAACAAGTTAATGTAACAAATAACAGAGTTAATTTTTTAGATATTCGATATAAGATTGAGCATCAATGTTTGAACTACTTTAATCATTAGCATTCATAAAACACTCTAATATCTATACAGTTATAAAGATATATATATATATATATATATATATATATATATATATATATATATATATATTATATATATATATATATATATATATATATATATATATATATATATATATGGTTATATTAGTATTAATCCATCACAGTCTCCCGTTCGTCATCAAGATAACCGAAAAACGACAAGAGACAGGTAGTTGAACTTTTGGTGTCATATTCTGGATCTGGATAAAAGTGAGTCTAAGTTCGTAAATGAGCAAAATCGGTTTAATTGGATAATTAGATCCATGACCCAACTTAACCATAAAAAAAGATTCAAAACGATCTGATTAAAAAAAAAAAAAAATGTACGTACATTTTTCGGAATGTTTATATTTGCCACAGTTTAATCTTATTAACAGATTCTTATTATATCCGAAAAATGTTCATACAAGTTTTTTGTTTTTGTTTTGTAGTTCTTTCTTTATAGTTAAGTTGGATCATAAATCTAATTAGCCCATTATACCGATTTTGCCAATTTACGAACTTAGTCACTTTTAAGATCCAGAATATGACACCAAAAGTTCAACTACTTGTCGTTTTTTAGTTATCTTGATGACGAACGGGAGACTGAAATGGGTAAATACTAATATACTCTGACTTAACCTTATATATATATATATATATATATATTTATATATATATATATATATTTATATATATATATATATATATATATATATATATATATATATATATATATATATATATATATATATATATATATATATATATATAATTTTTAAGACGAAATACGAATTTCAAATGGTTTAAAGTATAATCTATTATAATCTATATTATTTATTACTTGATGTATTTCATCCTTTAAGACACTGTATTTACATATTTTGTTATTAGTAAACAAACTATGTATTACCCCTTCTTCAAAAAACGTTACAATTCGGAGCAACTGCTGTTGCTCCGTGTGCGACTAAAATGCTGTGATATCACTGATATCGGCGATTTCACCCAAATCACCTCATGTGAGATGTGCCTTAAGTGTTTGTAATTTTTTAAAAAACATTCACATATTTTTGCAGAAATATTACTTCTACCAGAGAAAATACAAACATGCAAGGATTTTGCTTTGTTTCTATTTTCTGGTATTATTATTTTACTACAGTCAATCATATAAGTAATTATTGTAGGTACTAATTTATAAGTTTTATCTAATATTTAAAAATGCATCGTTTATATTTGATTAACAAACATCACCCCCGCAACCCTGATCGAAATTTTTATTTCGAATTCGGTAACGTATATATTTTTATTTCACATATCGCATAGTGTAGCTTACGGATACGGAACTACATAATATCCTTGATTTGTATGAATAAAAAACCAAATTTTAATATAAAAAAATCTGTACTTTATTTAGAACATTCTTTTACACATATCAAAATATCTTTCTCGAGCTAAAACTAATTCTTGTCGAACGTAATTTAATTTTCCATGTATAAATTTATTATTTGGTTCATATAGTAAAAATTTAACTAAATCATTTTCAGCCTTTTCAAAATCTCTCACCGCCGTATAAGCTAAACCCCTTTTATACAATGATTTCACATGTTCAGAATCTTTTACAAGTATTTTCGTACACAATGGAATAACCGCTTCATAATTATTAACCTTTAACTGACAACTAGCTAAATTTCCATATAATATTAATTTTAAACTTTCAATATCCGTAAGTTTCACACCATCAAATTCTGTCGATTCATTATCATCGATTTCCAAAACGCACGTAATTAATAATCGACACGCTTTACTAAATCGATAAAATGCATCAATATAACGATTCTGTTGAAATAATTTGATTCCACTCTCTTTATGTTTTATAGCTAATTCATATTTTTTATCCGCTGGAAAATCGAAGAAAAAACCCTTAAATTCTAATTTAAGTAATCTTATTTTAAATTTAATTAATGAATTTTCATTCAATTGTATTTTTACATCACTAAATTCATTTTCCAACATAGTTTCAAGTAATTTCTCAAATTTACGATCTAATTTCGTATCAAATTCACCCATAGTACAAATCTGTTCAATCCCATTTTTATCTTGGCGAATGTATTCGGTATCATAATGTGGTCCATTAATTTCAATATCACTTAAAATTATTGTACATACACAACATTCCACAGATTTTTCACCAAAAATTCCATTTTCAATAACATTTTTGTGTATACCATCTTTGGAAAATTGTTTAGTCTGTATATAAGACATTTTTCTTTTCTAGGCTAAATTTATAATTATTTGTTGTGAAAGATTAAATAAACGATAATCTTTAGCTAATGACTAAAATGATATTTGTTTATATTCTACAATAAAAGTACCAGTTGGAAAATCTGATAATAAAGTACGATGTAAAGTCTTCTTGCACAGATGATTTTTGAAAAGACGAATGTATTGGAGTATGTAGTATAAATAAAACAGGATAGGTTAATTTTGGAAATATTTGTTTTTCACAATTTCCTGGATCCTCAGCGTACACTGAAACGTTGGCTTCTATAATAAAATAAAACAAAAATATTAAAAATATAGTTCGTAATTTTTGTTTAGCCTACGTAAAATTATAAAAAAATATTTTAACGACGGATTCTTATGTAAAAATATTTTAAGAAAAAAAGTAATAGTTCTAGAATTGTAACCAATAAACAGCAAAATATTGTAATTAACTAAAATTTGTATAAAAAGTAATATTTAGAGAATCATTACGTGTATTTTGATGTATTATATATTTACATATATTTTTAACGAATTTCTATCATAATACTATTCTTACGAAGCTAAAAATATACTTAAAAGCATTGACACACCTTTTTATCCCTTTAATGGATGAATTTTACTTCAATTTGCTTACTTAATTAAAACTGAAATACGTCCCAGGTTTAAATTTTATTTCAATTAATAATCTTTTTATATTCAAATGTTATTTAACAAAAATTAACAATAATCAAAATTTATTATTTATGATGATAAATGAGTAGGTAGTTCAATCTAACGTTTATGTATATAGGTTCTACAACAAGTGTATTGAATTGGAAGTCTTGTGTTATGGAAGAATCTCAATCGATTGCTGATTTGAAGAATAGTTATATAACAGGTTTGTAAAAGAATAATAGTTCTTGTCTCTGAACGGATTGACCATGGTTATATAAGGAATATGTTTGCTCATATAGATCAGTTTTGTGACAAAGAAGATGTACTTCAAGGCTCCATCTACCGTTCCTCTTGGCAACCAAATTAAGTTTTGACTAGCTTCCAATCCCGATTACCCATTCTTGTAAACTATTTCAAGTGATGATTCAAAATCAAAATTAACCCCGTCCAATCAATTATTTTCATTGTAAAGAATAAATTTATCTCCTACCCACTTGGATTGAAAATGTTTGACACGAAATCCAACAATGTGTCTCCAAAGGCACAATGAACTAGGCACAAAAAGCTAAAAAGCCTGACCATGAGAAAAGCATTATTTTCAAGTTTATACTCATCGCTCAGCCCCAAGAGTAAACTGGATGAACGTTTAAAGCATCAAAGTGATATAGAGTACTCCCGCACTCACATACACAGTCTTCATCTGGACTAAAGTGACATCGTCGCTTATCACGAAAATTAGCAATTCCAAAACCATTGTCTTCGAGTGATTTCGAAAATCCCCAAGGATTTCCATCACGAAACTGGAGACCCGACCATTCACAACGTTTTCCTAACAACCTTAAAATCCTATTCCCGGATTATTAAATTTAAAAACTATCTCAAGATTAATAAATTTGAGTAATTATTTTATTTATCGTATTTAAAATAATTTATATATCCGTGGCGTTAATTTTGTTTAATTTATAATCATTTAACACAAAATAATAATTAAATCTTGTGAAATGTTTTAAAAAGTGGTGTCATTAACAATACGATAATTTCAAAAAAAAAGTATCGATAACTCGAAAAATAGGTGAAAACTCGAGAATTGGTATTTGTTCATTTACGTTTTATTTTGGCTTCTTTTACCAAAATTTATCAAAAAATCATGTCGCCACCTGTATCGTAATCGAGCCGGAATAGCAAATAAAATATTTGAAAACTAAATATTTATTTATTTATTTTCATTAAAATTAAAACAATGGGTTTTCCTTAATTAAAACTCTCTAAAAAAATAATAACTTTTTAAACTTTCACTAGCAAGTCTGTTACAGGATTTTTCAGAGATCAATCAATTGAGGTAATAATAATATTCACAAAAACTAGATTTCATTGCAGTCAAAACGTTTGAACTAGAGAATTTAAATATAATCGATGTAAACAATTTAATGGTATAATTAAATTACAAAAATTAATAAACAATAATAAATTTACGTAAAAAATTAATTACTAACAAAAAAAAAATTTTTAAACAACATTTTATTTTGGTTATTAAAAATAAAAACATAAGATTCGAATATTCTGCATAGCCGGGGGCGGGGGGTTAAGTATGCATGCAGATGATTATTTTTTAACATTAATTTATTCCGCCGCCCCCACTTTTATTTACCACAGTATATCGGTATTGTTGCTGAGTTGCTGCAGCAACTTAAAAGCCAAATGTAAGAACTAGCAATTATAACTTGATTTTTGATTACACAAAAGTGAACAAATTGCCTATGCAGTGTCTAGTCAATCGTACTAGACTGTTGCATTCAAAAGAAACATTATACAACCAAAATTTTTAAAATTTCAATAATATAGAAGTCACTCACAGCTCAATCGTAAGCATGTATTATTTTGTTTTTTCTTATATCTTCTCTTCGTCCTCATTTCAAGATTGTGAAAAAAAATGTAATTACTTTATAGAGAATTTTCTATTTTACAGACTTTTCATTCTGAGATTTTGGGAGTCGAATAAAGATAGTCATTTCAAGATTGTGCATTGAATTAAAAAAAATATATATATTTCATTATCGAGAGAATTCCCCATTTTACAGACTTTTCATTCTGAGATTTTAGGAATCGAATAAAAATAATCATTTCAAGATTGTACATTGAATTTGAAAAAAATGTATATTACATTATAGAGAGAGTTCCCTATTTTACAAACATTTCATTCTGAGATTTTAGTAGTCGAATAAAGATACTTTCAACTTATAAGATGCTAGATAACTTTTTGTGAGATCAATATTTCGAAAGATACATAGATACAGAGAATACTCGAAAAAACATGTTTTGAAGAACTTTTCTTGGATTTTTAGTAAATAAATATTTCGACATGTTTACGCTTTAAAAGTTTTTATAAAAAAAAAAAAGTAAAATTGTTTTTTTAGTTTAAGCCTCAACATAAAGCGTTAACGGATAATCAAAATATAAATATTTATTCCTGATTAAAAATAGCTGCATGTAATATGCCAAAATATGCACAAATTAATTATCTAAATTGTACTTTATTTACAAATTTTAGCTACCTGCAATAATTTCATATTATTGAATATAAACACAGAAAACCACGGACGCCATTTGAAATATGCACACTATGATGACTTATAGACGTCGTGAACTTTGCACATATTTTTATACTCGACATATATAGAATACGTCAGAGTATGTTAGTTAAATCTAAAGTTTGTAATGCTAGAAAATATTGACACTAAAAACAAAATTTTGGTATAGATATTTATAGAATCAACTAATTAGCCCATTTCCGATTGTCATCCGTCCGTCATCAAGATAATACGATTAGCAAATTCACACTGATGATGTTTACTTGAAACATCCTAGATTTCTTTTAGATTATAATCACTTTAAATAGAATAAATTAATTTGACAAATTTATCAACGTAAAAAAATAACAAAAAATTCACAAAAACTAATCTATACAAAAAAAAAATGATGAAAACTGTTACGAGTCCATTCTCGACCGTTTTATTAATTTGACAAATTTATCAACGTAAAAATAACAAAAAATTCACAAAAACTAATCTATATATTTAAAAAAATTGATGAAAAATGTTCCGAGTCCGTTCGGCCATTCTATAGAGCCGATTTTCATAATTTTTTCATAGTTTTAGAATAATTATTATCATTTATTGTTATAATTGAAAGGTAAGAATAATTTTTTTAGACAGTAATTAATTATTAAACAATATTTGTTATTATTCCGAGAGTTTGCATGAAAATACTTTAGATGCCGACTAGTGTGTTTGACACACGCGTAGTGGCGCGCCCGCATGACACATTTCCCATGATGCATTGCAGGATTGGAATACCTTCTTATATATTATGTTAGGATGAAGGACAGCAAGGCGCGGTTGTTCAAATCTTTATGCGATTTTCTCCATTCAAAGTTAGATATCTCCTGTTTTAATGAACATAGAAAATTCGTTTTGGTCAAGAACACTCAGTGACTCAAGACCACTCAAATTGGATAAGTTAGAGATTGTTGATAGCACAACACGCTCTCATCACCTTTTTTTATGTAATTTGAATGACTAATAGTATCAGGTCTGTTTGGAAACTACCACAGTTTAGAATTTAAGATTCAAATTTATGCTATTAAATAATTATCAACAATTAATGCTACGGAGCTGCACACGATTCCACTAGGAATTAATAAATAAAATAATTTTTAAACATACATTTGACAATTTGACAATAAGGCAATATAAAAATAATTGAATAACATGCGAGGTGCTGATGCTTTAGTGCTAAATTTTTTAATAACTAGCAATAATTACTTGGATTTTGAGTATACAAAATAGTGCAGTCAATGAACGGTTTCCTTAGAAATTCTACCAAACAACACCGATTGGCACCTAAATTTATCTTTAGGTTCTATTTACCTTCTACTTCAAAATTATCAATATGCGGAGGATTACTTTTATCCTGAGGATGAACTACACACCTTTTCGGGGATGAAATTGATTTTATTAAAAATAAGGATGGGAATGGATTGATTATCTAATTCTAAAAACCTTATTCCATAAGGTTTTACTGAAAATCAATACTTTTTGACTTATTCCAGAGTAAAAAGATGGAGGAATGTTATTCATCAGTGTTGTAATATACGTGTTTTAATAGCTATATACTAGGGAGTAAACTAAATCCAAATACCAATTTTAGTGCAAATTGGTGATGTTTGGCAGAATTGCCATATTTGGCCATTTTTTTCCTAGTATAATATATTAGTACTGGATAAAAAGTGAATAAATTGTCTATGATAAACAATTATTTCTAATTCATCATTCTTACATAGGTCAATACAAAAACTATATTAATCAATTTTAGACTCAGAATAATAACTGCGACATTTCAAGAATTGTCAAACAAAAAATAAAATAAAACTTTCCCAACCAGACATCACAAACTATCATCTGACCAAATTTCAGGATCGTATCTTTAGTATCTTTTACGATTTAGTGATAAATAATTTAAGTTATAATTATATTAGTTCGTGGGAGACCGAGCTTAGCTGGTTAATTTGAATTGTTTTATTGATGACACCATTTCCTTGTTTAAATTTGTTATGTAAAATACTATCTGAATGCGATAAAAAAACAAAAAAGAAAAAAAAAATTCTCATAATAAATTTTCACCCAAATAGTTAACGCCTAACGCATCACTAGCTTTCACTTATTCACATCACAAAATGGAAAAAAATGTGATGTGAGCTGAAATTGTAGAAAATCTAAACTATTTATGAAAAAATGTTTCATACAATATTTATTTATATTGAAAAATGACATTTGAATTTTTTTATATCTTTTTTGGTTTAAAAGTTGGGTCGTAGATCCATTGAACCCAATGGAGCAATTATGCTGATTCACGAACTTTTTAGTTCAAAGTTTAGATTAAAAAATATTTGATTGTTTTCAATGATGTTAAATATAAATATTTCACAGTAATACGTTTATTGCCAGTTTAAGTTTTTATTTATTTACAAATTGTTATTTGCTAATTTTAACGATTCTAACGTTTTTTTTTTTTAAATGAGTGCTATACTCCAACTTAGGAGATAGGATAGTTTATTTCTTAATTTGAGATTGCAATTTTATTTTATTGCAAATTAATTGTTTTTTATCTGACAAAGAGGTATAGTTCGATAATATTTTAACAGATGGTAGTCTTCTAAGTATAAGGTAGCCAGTGACTTGACTGAATTGCGATCTACAAAAACATATACATTGTACATTGAGTACAAAGTATAAATTAAATTTTTATTATAGTAAATGCAATTGTTATACAATTATTCGTACTTTTTTTCAATTTTTGGTGCTTTATTGTTTAGAACTCTCTCATCAAAATAAATATATGGAAGTATTATCATATCACATAGTTATATTATTATACTGTACTGATCCGGCAAACGTTGTTTTGACATATCTTCACTACATAGTAAAAAACAAAGTCGCTTTCTTTGTCCCTATATCACTATGTATACTTAAATCTTTAAAACTACGCAATGTATTTTGATGTGGTTTCTTTTAATAGATAGAGTGATTGAAGAGGAAGGTTTATATATATAATAACATCCATTAAATAGTAGAGAAATATTGTTATTTTTGAGGTTTCTAATGTGATGTCGTAAATAATTTCATTTTTTCCGCTTAAATTGCAAACGCAAGCTGAACCCTACGAGATTTATCAAAATAATTTACTAAATTTATTTGTACACATTGAAAAGGTCTACAACTATGGTATATGTCTATCTCTTATGGATATCCCACAATAACATATTTTTGTCATTTACTTTTTACGACAAATAATGGCTAATTTTCGAAACGATTTATTTTTAATTATTAATTTAATATCTTTATAAAAATAACCGTCACCTGCTACACAATTTCTATTATGCGAGGCTACAGCCCAACACCGCCCCGTGGGTCAAATGGTCCAGGTGTCTACACCAAATACAGGGTCAAAATTTCGTGTCAAGGATTTCTTACTTTTTGCTGACGCGGAACCAAGGTCGTAGGCCAACCCAGAGTTGCCGGGTGTCGCATACCAAATACGAGGTGTAAATATAAATATTTCGTGGCACAGGTTTCCTACACCATTAACCGGATGCCTCGCAAAAAATACCGGTTGACCGACAACAAATACCGGGTGCTCCAAATTGTCACAGCAACGCGTGGCCGGGTCTGCTAGTATACAAATATAATATTCCAATCGGTATGATTGTTGTTTTACATCCAAGAAAAATAGTACTAAACCAATTTACCTTTTTTGCTTATTCTAATACTGTTGCTTTTCCAATCAATGACGTTCCACCTGTTACAATTAATCCATTTATTTTGGATGAAGATTTACAATCAGAATCTGTTGTGTACTTTCTAAAAATTGTTAAAGTAAATATTAATTTTATCCATAGATTCGCTTGAGTTCAAAAAAAAAGTAGCAATTTTGTTGCTTTGTATAAAATAATTATATCTTGTATAATTTTACGGATCCAGTGGTAAGCGCTAATCAAGAATCGTTAACATACGATCTTTACGATATCACTATGTATCTAAAAATCTTATTACCATAAAAATTAATTGAGTGATAAATATGAAATATTTATACTAAAAGTAGTAAAATTGCTATATAATTTAAGTTATATTTTAACTATTTTGACTTGATGTTTCTCGCAAAACTGTCCCAAAAATTCGCCGTGAAACGTTTGCATCAATTTGACACATGAAAGCTTAAACATAATTTTGTTCCTAAGGAAACTGTTTTTTCCTGAAAAATATTTAATTTAATTTCTTAAAAACTACTGAGTAAAATTTGCACAGGTATTTTTAATAAAAACCCCTTTATTTATATTTTAATTTATGTTTATTTTTAAAAATATTTATTGTTAAATTATTTATTGTTATACAATCTGTGTTTGTTGTTAAAAACAAAAAGATTTAATTGCATGTATAGATTAGTGTTTGTTGTTGAAAACAAAAAGATTTATTTGCATGTATAGATTAGTGTTTGTTGTTAAAAATGAAGTAGGCTAGAAGTTTACATTTGTCTTTTGGAACCACGGATTACAAAAAATAACACAAGATGGCATATACTTTATTAGCGTATAAAATAAGTAGGCCAAGCTGAAGGAGCACTGATTATATAAATAAATAGATTGACAAAGTATGTCGCCACGTATATATCTGTTCTTTTTTATCTGCCAGAGTTTCTGATGTCATTACATACACATGTATGATTAATATTTTAAATTTTTGTGAATTTTATAATAATTATAAAATAGTTTAAAAAAACTAAAAAAACACGCTCTATCTTTATTACTCTCATGCAAAGTATCCGTTCATATGCGTTCTGCAGCCAACTTCAGAGAGTTACCTACAGACAAACAAACATACGAGTGAAGCTAATAAAAGCGTGTTAAAAAAAGAAAATATTTAGTGAAAAGTAAAATCTTATTTAGATTTAAAATTTACATTTCGAAGTGATAAAAAAATTGTTTTTAATAGCATGCATATTATATTCCAAAAAATTGTTTTTAATAGCATGCATATTATAACTAAAGTCAAATTCGTAGGTTATGTTTTAATTTTTTAAATATGGTAAAGAATAGAATTTACAAAAATTATTCTGAAGTATTAAAATCTTGCCCACGTCCAGAAAATTAATAAATAACTAAAATTGATCACAGGGATTCAGGACAATAAATTACAAACTAAATGTTGATTTTAGTTGAACGTTTCGTCCTTTTATTAGGACTTCCTCAGCTACTACAAATAAATATAAAAATTATAACCTTTGTATACAATACAAGTAAAAAATAGTACAATTATACCTTAATCGTACTAGTTTACAGTTTAAAATAAATATTCAGATTCTTTTTCTGTTTGAAATATGGTACTTCTCGTGTGCTCCCATTTCAATTTGGTCCAGGGCCGATGTCCCTAAGGGGAAAGAAGGGACAAAAACATTTTTAGTGATTATATTTAAACACTCAAAAGTATATATAATTTTAAATCTTTCTTTGTGACCAATGACCACTTTCTCATTCGACGCTCAATACAGACGATTCCCATTCGACGACAACCAATTTTTTAACCAAGGATAAGATAGGCAGCGATAGGTAATTGGTCACAAGGAAAAATTTGTTTTTACTTTTTAGTTCACTTTTTTGAACGCGATTCTTTCTTTTTAAATTTTTTTTGCTACTCCTAAATGCAAATATAAACTTATTTTACATTTTAAAAACCATTGATGGGCTTTGTAAGTAATCATATAAATGAGCATTAATCATGACCATTTATAAAATCGAAACAAACAGGGAAACCATTTAATGAAGTTAGAACAAAATCATTTCCACTTATACTAACAACGGCCCCTCGGTATACAGTAAAGCACGCCGGTTGGACCCAGAAAAAATGAAAATAGCAAAAAGAGAATTTCAGTTTCTCCTAAATAATAATATAATTAGACCTTCAGATTCACAATGGACGAGTCCATTGTATCTGGTGGGCAAGAAAAATGGATGATGGCGAATCTGTGGAGACTATCATAGACTAAACGATAGGACCATTCCGGATCGTTACCTTATTCCAAACATGGATGACGTAAGTATCATTTTACCTGGAACAAACATTTTTCCAAAATTGGATTTGCTTCAAGCATACTATCAAGTTCCATTAGCAGAGAAAGATAAGAAAAAGTCAGCCATAATAACACCCTTTGGGTTATTCGAATTCAATTTCATGGCATTTGGTTTCCGGAATGCTCCCTCCTCTTTTCAGAGAATTATTAATGAAGCATTATAAAACTTTGATTTTGCCTTCGCATATCTGGATGACATTTTAATAGCGTCACGAAATGAAGAAGAGCATAAAAATCATCTTATTACAGTTTTTGAACGATTAAACCAATTTGGATTAAGAATTAATATTAGTAAATCTGAATTTGGACGCGAAGAAACTATATTTCTTGGACACAAAATTTCTACATTGGGATTACAACCTGACTCAAAAAAGGTCGAGGTAATACTCAATTATAAATTACAGGAAAATCTTCAAGAACTCCGAGCGTTTCTTGGTCTTCTGAATTTTTACAGTAAACATATAAAGAATGCATCTAAAGATCAAGCTATGTTAAATGATTACTTAAAAAATGTAAAGAAAAACGAGAAACGTAAAATAAATTCGACAAAGAAAGCTGTTATGAGTTTCAAAGCTTACAAAAAAGATTCAGCTAATGCTGCATTGTTAACGTATCCAAACATGGAATACAAACTAGCTTTATTTGTAGATGCATCAAATGTAGCTTTGGGTGATGTTTTACAACAATTAGAAGAATTCAGTTGGAAGCCCATTGGTTTCTTCTCAAAAAAATTAAATAAAACACAGAAAAAGTATAGTACATATGACAGAGAACTTCTGGGGATGTAATTGTCAGTGAAATTCTTCAAACATCTATTGGAAGGTAGAATTTTTCCGATCTATACTGATCATAAACCTATGATTTTTGCCTTTAAGCAAAAAAATGACAAAGCCTATCCAAGACAAATAAGACACCTTCCATGTATATCTCAATTCTCAACAGATTTACGTCAAATCGCAGGAAAAGATAACATTATAGCAGATAAATTATCTCGCATTACAGGGATTGCGTTAATCGATATTGCTGAAATTGCGGATGCAGAAGAAAATGATATGGAATTGGAAAATCTTAGACGAACAAACAATTCTCTCAATTTCAAAGCTTGTCAACTTGCGGACCATAAAACTATTTGGTGTGATGATTCAACTCCAAATGTCAGACCATATATACCAAAGAAATTCAGATTTGCGATTTTCCAACAGTATCATAATATGGCACATCCAGGAATCAAGACAACTGTTAAATTAATCTCTTCAAAAGTATAAAGATATAATCATTCAATCATAGAATATAATCCTTCCCGAAATGTGATTCCCGATTTTCTACGGTACATATTGATTTGATAGGTCCACTTCCATCATCAGAAGATTATATATATTTCTTGACCTGCATTGACAGATTTACAAATTGGACAGAGGTTACACCTTTAAATAATATTCGCGCTGAAACAGTTGCACGAGCATTCAATGAAACATGGATTACACGTTTCGGAACACCATCAGTTATTATATCGGCGGATCAATGACGACACTTTATGTCAGATTTGTTTCAGGCCCTTAGCAAATTATGTGGAGTAAAATTGGCTCAAACAACCGCTTATCATCCACAATCCAATGGAAAAATTGAACGTTTCCACCGTACGCTAAAAAGCGCTATTAAAGCACTCGCAAAAACAAGCTGGACTACCGTACTACCTACCATACTTATGGGTTTCCGAAGTCTATTTAGAGAAGATATGCAAAGTACTGTTGCGGAAATGGTGTATGGAAAAACACTGAAATTACCGGGAGACTTGACAACTCCATCAACTTCTCATAGTCTAGATCTTCCAAGTTTTGTATCCGATTTAAAATCAAAAATGAATTCTCTGCAACCAACTCCGAATTTACACAAAACCAGTGCATCTCCATTTCTTCATAAAAATTTCTCATGTTTTTCTGCGCGTTTATAGAGTAAAATCAGCGTTAGAGAAACCTTATGAAGGCCCGTACAAAGTTGCTCAACGAGAATCAAAATACTTCACTATCGACATTAAAGGGAAACATCTAAATATTTCAGTCGATAGTCTCAAAACTTGCATTCTTGTTGCGTGAAGATGACAAAGAAGCGATTCCTCTCATTGTGGCTAATGCACCAAAATCAAACGATAGCAGTAGCAAACCTCAGGAACAACCTAATAAACCTACGGAAGCACCAAAAACTAGCAGATCAGGACGGGTTGTGCGCTTTCCGTCACGTTTCATACAAAAAGTGTTAAATTAACTTCTAAATTAATTATTGACATATAAAATTAAAAATTGCATATATATATATATATATATATATATATATATATATATATATATATATATATATATATATATATATATATATATATATATATATATATATATATATATATAAAATTCTTTATAATTCTAATCCTAACTCCGTTACTAGGAGGGGTGTGATGTGGGAACGCATATTAAGGAATAATTTATAAATATTATTAGTTAGTTATATTTGAATGGTCTAGTGACAGGACCTCTATGAGTGTGAATGTGGAAAGTAATGGAGAGGACTCTGAAAGCACACACATCCTACATGATAGATAGAATGATAGATACATACACACAAGTCAAAAAAAAAAAGATGTATGAGTTGTATTTTTTGTGTTAGTATTTTTGTTAATGATAAAATTTAAATAAATTATTATTTAAAAACAAATGTACAGTGACAATATATTGTTTGCAATCTGAATCATACCCATAATTCGTTCAAACGACCCTCTTTCAAATAAATCGTTACCGACAGAAGATGAAATATCAGGTCCATTTGAACGATCAACAAGTTGTTCAAATAAAACCAATGCATCAGTTTCGTCAATGCCTGAAGCTGCAAATTATTTAAAAACAAACAATATGAGCAACTAACGCTTGGACGTTAAAATAATAGTTTTAGCTATAAATAAATAGTCGAAGGTGATAGCTGATAACTTATTTTTGCCACGATTGTCGATTTAATTAAACCATACAGAAATAATATTAAATATTTTCGTAAGTGGTCTGTCTTTAATGTATGCTTAGATGACCAAATACTTCTCACATTATTGAAATTACATTGAAATTTAATTAATCAGGATTTAGTTTGTAGATTCAACATTAGCTCTCCACCACGATGTAAAATATTTTTATCACATTAGTGGGCTCTTCGGTTAGTGCGCTCATCGGTTTTTTGCTTAAAATCCAATTTTAATGTTCATTTATAATTAAGAGAATATATATTTACCAGGTTGCCTTTCAAAATTTGGTCGACAGTACTTTTAATTGATTTTTGGTAAAAAGAGAGTAAGCGCGTAACATCATTTGTCATACGAGGATAGCGATTACCGACTATGCGACGGGCCGATGTTGAAGGTTCAGGAGATGCTAAATCAATATCTGGTGTTTCAGAACGGGACCTGTGGGATGCTTGCGAAGCTGGTCTACCCACTTTACGACCAAGAGGTGCATCGACTTTTACTAGACATTCAGCCACTCTCATTTTAAAATGAAGTAGGTCTAATATTTCTTTTTGGGAAACTTTTAATTCTATTGCGTATGTGCGATATTCGATCCAAGAATTTACAATGGCTAAGTCCACCGCATGAAAAATCATTCGTAGTGTCCATTTACGAGATTTGATATAAATTCTATATAAGCTGATGAAGCGATCCATGAGATCCACTCCACCCATTCCATTGTTGTATTTTTTCACTAATTCAGGTCTATCAACGTCAATGTATTTTTTATTTTTTGCATCCCATCTTTTTACTTTATCTTCTTCACCAATACCAGTGAATGTCGAAGCAAGTATGACACTTCGGCTGTACTTCCATCTTACCAGTACAACATCTTCATCATTGTTGACAAATTCTTCGGAATTTCCTCTATGTTCATTTTTCATAATATTGAAAGGTGGATTTTGGAATCGAATGGTGAATTTGAACATTGGGATTTATATTTTCGGTCATAACGTCTTCATCATCACTTTGAACAAAATCATTTTCGTTTTCTCGTTGATTGTTTCTGATCCTATCATCTCCTACCCTAACTAAATTATTACCAGAGAGTAATTCAGGATCATTTAGCAAGTCCAAATCATTAATTTCGTCATTATCTTCTTCGTCTTCGAAGAATTCTATGTCTGAAAAATCTGCCGATTCTAAAATATCTAATATCTCACGAGCATTCAATGATTCTGTGTCCATTTTTGAATTCAAACTGTAATAAAAATATAAACCATTAATCCTAGCTAGTGATTAACAATGTACAATACATTGAACAACGAAATTACAGTTAAAAATTTTGCAATACTAAATTGTAATTATAACTCACCTGCTACTTTTATTCAAGATAAGAGCCTCATTTATCAATTTTTACTAATAAATTTCAAAGTTTTCTCGAGATTCGTAAAAAATAACGCCCACAACGAAATTTGTTTAGCAAACACCATTTACATACTGTATTTAACAAGTTCCAAACGGTAAAAAAACTGTATTTACGAATACAAATGTAAAAAAATTAATTTTATTCCAGTTCGTAAATAATTAAATTAGCTGTTTAATATATTTACCACAAGTTAAGAAATGAAATTAATTATTTTTCATCATCATAAAGTTGATGTACAATATATAGTCAATGAGTGTCAATTTTTTGAATTAATTAAGTACTGAAGAGGTTAAGCCATTGAGCGTGCGCCGAATGTTTGTGTTCTCAACCACCGAGGAGTAATAGAGACGACTATCCTCGCCTGACAAATAATGTTACGCGCTAACTCTCTTTCAATCTACCTTAAATATTAATTATTTTTAACAGCCAGGGTTACTTTTTTGCAGGCGAATTTAATTAGGCAACCATATATGATAATTTAAAAAAAGGTTTAATTTGATATATGAATAATAAACGTTATAAACGTATAAATTTAACAAAATCATCCCTGTTTACACCTGACTACGAAGAGGTGCGGCCTGGTGCGCAACGGTAAAAATATACAATACTGCAAATCAAAATATACCATAAATACCTCGGTTATTTTTCATAAATTAATTTACGATTCCACTTTTTGTAATTAAAGATAAGAAAACGAAAAGATGACAGTTTTTATACCAGTGGGCTTTATAAAAAAATAAATTTCAACTAATATGAATAAATAAATTTTATTTTATTTGTGAAATAATTTACATAAAAATCTTTTGATTGTCCATCATCATCTTTGTCAATTCTTATAAACAAAGAAGAGTGTGGTGTACAAAATGAAAATGCAAAATTGCTTTGTTTCTTCATTTTGTAAACACCACTGTACTACTGTGACTCCATCCAAATTATAGCGCTCCATCAAAGATGTGTAAAGCGATGCAATAAAATCCTGTTTTTCACTAGCTTTTATAATTAACGAACATTACTAGCTGTAAGCCTCCAATTACATACGATATATCATTTTTCACTATTTTTTAACCCATTGTTTTTATTTGAATATTGTGTACATTTTCGCATGTAAGGTTCAGTTTTATCAATAACCATTGATCCTAATCTGTTACACTTAAAAATTCGGGTAAATTTATAAATTCTTCAACATCAGATACCAATTGAACCCCAACGATGGTTCCGGTAATAAAAGCTGTGTCATATCAACCATACGGCTATAAGATATTTAGTTGGCGGTGTTAATTGAAAAACTGTCCGTAACTATACACGATATAGCGCAATAATCTTGGAAATATAATTTTTTTTGCAGATTAACTTGAAGCTTTCCTCAGTTTTAGATATATTATATCTCCCCAAAACAACAAAGCTGCCATTTAGTGGCAATTAATCGTCCACAAAAGCATTCACAATTGGTCGACTGAATTTTCATATGATCTCCAAAACGAATTCCCACATCGTACGTCATTTTTTTCATACTGACATTCTGTTTGGTAACGACATCTAGTAAGCAATTTTAAAAGTTACTAGACTACTTGAAATCTTTATTTTTATTATTTCATTCTATTATATTATAAAAAAAAATTTTTAATTGTTTATAAAAACAAGAGGTTTGATCAAAATGATTTATAATATATATATTCATTGATTGAAAATAATTTATACAAGTCAGATGTACAATTGATGTTTATTTTATGTCTGTAAAAATCTAAATATAAATAATTACTAAAAATAGTTATTGTAACAACACATTCACAATCCCTTTCAAAGTTCTCAAATCTCCGTCGTAGGATCCAGGTTTTACGATACCGGAACTATACGAATTTCTTCTTTGTCAATGACCTTCTCCGAATAGGAGAAAAATTGTATTATCTTTTCAGTACTAATATTTTATGACATCTATAAGAAAAATACAAATTTGTAAAGAAAATTATTATTTTTTTTTTTTTATTCGATATAATATTAATAGGTAAATATAGTTTAGGTACTTACATTGACTTAATAAATGACAGACAACTTTTTAAACCACACTTTACCCTATTTAACAACAACGACAATCATAAGCACAAATTTGATTTTTAAAATAAAATTATTACAATTAAAAAAGATTTTTTGACACTTCAAAAGTAAAATTTTAAATGAAAATAATTTTAGGATTATCGTGGTATATTTTTAAAAATAAATTTGACCTGTATATAAAGGTAGGATATTAACTATGTGTTGAAGCGATGTTTAAGGGTAGTAGAAATTCTGACAAACAGAAAAAACAAGTATAAATACTAACGGTTAGCTTATATTTCACTAAACTACCTGTAATTGAAACATTAACAACTAATATGTTAATTATTTTTATTAATCTCAACTTTAAACACACTGATTAAACACGAAAAGATCTCATAAACAAGATTGTGACATTTAAATTTTTGGACAAACTTTAATTGAAATGTTCATAGATTATGTTTATAAACAAAAATATGTAATACAATAATCGAAAGGAGTAAAATTTTGTAGAAAAACATATTTTGGTTATGTTTTTGAGTATTATATTTCTAACAGAAATTCACAATAAAATTTTCATTAAAGCATTTAAATAATCAAAGAGTGTTTAATTAAATTTACTGTACCTTTATTTTCTAATTTATAATTATCTTCATAGTCTTTTATAAAATTATAAATCACTTAGAGTAACATGTCAGTTCAAAACATTTGATTATATCTGCCATCTATGAACAGGGTTGCCAAAAGCTTTTATTAACAAATAGTGAACTCAGAAAAAGCACAAACTAACTTATAAAATCGTCTATTTATTTTTATTTTAAATAACATATGAAAAATATTCCGAATTGAATATAATTATTGAATAAAATTATTCAACTTTATTTTATTTAACATGTATAAAATTGAACTCCAGATTGAAAGAAAAAATAAACAAGTGAAGATAACTAACAGAGTTAACTGTTTAGACACTCGACTTTATTAATGTTTGAACAATTTTTAATGATAATCATTCATAAAATACATATATAATTGTATATTTAAATTACATATGTACTTTTTAGCTGCATGTGAGCTGAAATTCTAGCGAATCTAAACATTTTACGTAATAATGTTTCAAACAAGTGTTGTTTTAAATACAAACATTTTTTGTCTTAAATTTTCTTCTATTTTTAATAATTCAAAAGTTGTATCATGGATCCGTTGGACCGGATAGATTTTTCTCATTCACGAACTTGATCTTACATTTTGTGTCTTAAGTACGTTACCAAAATTTCAATTCGCTATCTCTTTTCGTTTTTGAGTTATTTATCGTGTCAACGGACGAACAGACATGCGGAAATTGGATAGTTAGATTATTCTGTGAACATCTATACTAAAATTTTTTTTGTGCGTTCAATATTTTCTAGTGTTAAAAAATTTAGACTCAAATTAATATACTCTGGAAATATTATGTATGTCCCTGTAATAAATATATCAAAGAAAATCCGATCGACTTCATCTAACGATTTTGATAATAATAATTTTAAGGGGAATGAATATTAAAGCATTGCGGGTAATGGTAAAGTTTGCGGGTAACCATGAAGCTACTTTCATTTATGTTTTTCAATCGTAGTAGTTGGTAATTTTGTAAACTCAGTTTTTTTCAGAGACTATATCGGTAGAAAACTTTATCGATATTTACTCTGGTTAGTTTTATATCAACAAATGTTCCTGGCATATATGAAATACAAAAATTACAATAGCACAATAAATCTCGACAGCAAGGTATTAAAATTATAGAAAATTGTCCAATCTGGAAACCGTATTTGAAGTGTTTTAAAAATTAAAATATTTGAATTTTGAAAACAGCAGGAGGATTCTCTTTGGAAAGTATTTTTATTTGTGTTCTTAATTTGGAAAAACTTTTCAAAAAAATAATTCGTTCAAGGCCATTGGATTTAAAACTTTAAGACACAGATAAATATATAATTTTATTTAGTCTAATTTAAAACCCTGCACAATTTGAAACTGTAAATCGATCATCGAAACAAGATCATTTTCAAATTCAGAAATATCTCTAAGAACATGGGCTTTGAATTTTCTACTGAGATTTATTGATATTTCCTAAACATACAGACAATTTGGAATAGACGAATCAGTTATAACAGATTGCTAATCAATTAAATAGAAATTATATGTCCCCTATTATTAAATTATATCCAATTAATTTATTAAATGATATACACATTTCACTTCCTTTGTATACGGTTTAAGTCTAAAACAATTTTATTATAAATAACAATTCTTTATTCGATTATATTTAAGGTTACAAACATGTTAAATATTAAAAGTGATTTTAATCTACTTGAAGCTGATCCGTTTTCTTGGTGGTTACCTTACATTGTTGCCGCATTTGTTGGAATTATAACAATTATACGGTAATATTTTTTTCGTCCGAAAATCTTTCATACTCTAATTTTTGTGTGTAATTAATAAGACCAATTTGTAATTTTACCATATAAATCGAGACATGTTTCGATCTTTATAATCATTATAAAGTACAATTTTTACAAAAATAAATAAATAAAATTTAAATAATATTCTCACTTTCTATATGTCAAATAATATATAGGCTTGCATGTAAATAATATTTATTTGACCCCAAAATAATTCGTAAATTTGTTTAACATTAAAAAATTTTATTATTAAATTATTTTAGTGAATATACTGGCGGATGTGAATGCCCAAGTAGAAGACAAATTTGCAATAAAGTGGTTTTAATAACAGGTGGTACAGGGGGAATTGCCTATGAAACAGCACTGGAATTGGCAAAAAGAGGTAATTTTAATTAATTACATATTTAAAGATTTATTGGATTACCAAAGGCTTTGAAAATTACTTATAAAAATTCAAATTTTTTGTAGGCGGAATTATTATCTTGGCTTGTAAGAATGTGGAAAAAGGTCAAAGTACACGCGATAAAATCTTAAAAGTTTTACCAACTGCTATTATATTCGTAAAAAAATTAGATATTTCATGTATGGCTTCAATAAAAAATTTCACTGAAAATGAATTCAAATATCGAAGAGTTGATGTGCTCATTAATAATGCTGGAATGTCCAAAAATTCATTTCAACTAACTGGAGAAGGTTATGAAATCCATTTAGCTACAAATTATTTAGGTACACAGTTACTCTATATAAATTGAAATAACTTTTTCCAAATGAAATATTTACTGGAATGGGATTTAAATTATTCAGGAAATATTCCTCTTCGATAATATAACTATGAAGCAACCTATTGTTATCTTGTAAATTCGAATTTTAAGAATGCAACCGCGAAAAAAAAATTATTTAAATTTCTTAAATCCATTTTAAAAAGTTGTTAAAAATTCTTATGCTACCGCAGACAGCATCGTAAGTAAACTTTTGGAATAAAAAAATGCAACATTTTTACCTATTTTCATTTTTTTTTATCAATTTATACACATGAAATACTCAATTGTTATGTTGTGTTGAGTTGTTTATTAGAATTTATTTTACTTATCTACCTTCTTTTTAGACTGAAAAAATTATCATAAAATTAGTGTATATTATAATTTTAGTAAGCGTGGAAGATTCAGGACGTTGCGTTTTTTGATCCCACGAGTATGTATGCGCACACGAAAAAAATTTATAATTCGAAAATCTGATGTCTTATGTTGAATTCTTACCGTGTGCAGGGGTATAATATAAAATGCATGCTTAGAGTTACATCATATTTTCTGATCAGAAAAACTTATCATATGCTGCTACCCTAATTGTTTTGGAAATACTTTTCAAAATACCTTATGATTTTTTAATTATACGTCAAAAATTGTAGCAATGAAGTAAAATACGCATTTCTCTCAGGAAAACAAGGTTACTAGCTATAAACTTGCAAATACCTTTGTTTTAAAAATTACATCAACACCCATAATTACTAATTAGTACCTTAGGATAAGGTCAGCAATAAGAATTACCATTTAGCCACTACCATATTTAGCACTACAAAAAGGGTTAAAATATCAATTTTTTGCCAAATATGAAATTTTCAAGAAATAAAAACTATTTTAATGGGATTCAACAGTATTTTATTGCTACCTTTACTTATAAATTCATGTACGTAATGGTTAAACGGATCTTTTGGAATATTTTTCAAAAATTCAATGCTCGAAAAAAAAAAAAAAATTTCTCGGCTCCGGCACATTTGATGACATAAGTTTAAATGTATAAAAGGTTAGAAATCACCCTTAAAACTCAAATACAAGCTGCAGCTAGTTTGCGCTGTAAATACGCACTACATATACGCACCATTGCTCTAACTGGATGAATGTAATAACTTTTTTTACATTTTTTAAACACATTATAAAGACTAATAATGGAGTGATAAATTTCAGATTATATTATTATTATGAATAAATTTCATTTTAAATATTTTTAGGTCATTTTTATTTGACACATTTATTAATTCCACGTATGACTGCGGTTGGTAATGCTCGTATAATTAACGTTATCGATGGAGTGTACAAAAACGTTGAATTACATTTAAAAGATTTGAATATCACAACTAATTGGAGTTGTCAGGAAGCATATGCACATAGTAAACTTTGTTTAGTTTTAATGGCTAAGCATATGGCTAAGTTATTATCAGGTAAGTATTTTAAGAATACAATGAAATCTGATTAATTGAAAAAGGTTCTGGATATATGAGAAAAATCTATTACAGACAATTAAAAAAAGGCATTTACATTAAAATACACTATGAATGGGATTCCGTTTTGGCAAACTTAGCCACTTGGTGCAGCAGAATAACTGGTACTTTATTAGTGCTAATTTTTAAATCTAAAATTGTTATAATTAATGTATTTTATTTAAAATTAAACAATTAATATGTTTTTCATAAATATTGCCAATTTTAGAGGATCTTAACGGCCAGCGCACACCATCAGATTTTATGATCAGAAAATCTGATGTAACACTTAGGCACAGCGCACGCCGTAAGATTTTTGATTACAACATCTGATAGTCAACATATACCATCGTACAGTCCTAAAAGAAATTCTTATAAGAAAATCTGATCAAACATCAGACAAAAATCTTAAGCAAGCGCATATCATTGGATACGTACATATGCTCCACAATGAACAAATAAACTTTCAAATATTTTAAATTTATTAATTACTTTTTAACAAATTATACTTATATCGTGTGCGGGGTCTAATATAAAATACATGTGTTCTTTGAAAGTTTCTCTGTAAATTTCATAAAGACACGGTAATATTGGACGAGATTGTCTGACTGTTAATTTTAAACTTTTACATAAAGTTTAACACTTAACTATTTTCACTCATATATTTGATTAAAAAATTTATTACAGGACACAAAATCACTATAAATGCTGTAACACCAGGTTCCGTGCGAAATACGGGACTTTTAAGAAATTCGCCGATGTGTAAAAATACATTATTAAAAATTTGGTTTTATCCATGTTTATGGTTATTTTATAAAAATCCAAAACAAGGATCACAATCTATCATTTTTTCTGTTGTGGACGCTAACTTAGAAAAAGTTTCTGGAGTACTTATTAGGTAAATAATACAAAGTCTCTTATGTCTGTTGAAGTAGTCAAGAATTATTTTGATGACTTGTTGAAATATTTTAGTAGTGATGTAAAACTTAGTTATTTCTTAAGTTTTGAATACTAGAAGAGTATAAATAATTTTTAGTTTTTAGTTCGTTTTGAATAGGTCGTATATTTAAAATTTGATTTTAATTTATTTTTTATTTAAAACTAACTGGGAGTACAGGGGAAATAGAAACTGTTTTATGTTTTATAACACTGTCACAATATTTGTATTTTCTTATGCCATAACATTGCATTGTCATTTTTAAATTAATTTTATTTACTTTTTAACTAGGATTGCGAAGTTCGAATATGCTCTTAACTATTTATATTGTTTATAGCAATTGTGAAATTGAAAAAAGCTGTAAAAAACCAAATGAAGATAAACTTAGTGAAGAACTATATTTAAAAACATGTGAACTATTAGATATTTCACCAATAAATCCAAAAAAACATTAATTTTATGTATGATCTTTTGTAAAAATTAATTTTTATTAATAAAAAAAAAACATACATGACTTTTTCAATAGGAAGCATTTTTATGTATTCGATAAATTTCTTCAAATCCTGATTTCATAATATATTGGAAATTTGCATCTGAATTAAATGAACTTAATTCAGATGATTCTAATAATCGTTCCAGCGGTGGCATAAATCGATCTAATTCTGCACCTATAAATTATTAAATTCGTTTACTTAAATTATTGTATTTCATAGAACTTTAGTTTTTTGGTTTTTTGCATAACTTAAGTGCTCTATGTATAATAAAATTTTTAAGGATTTTTGGGCGGTATATAGAAATGCTACAAAATCAATGAAAATTTACCAGAACGTTCATCATTTCATTCTAAATCACCTGTATATATTACAAACCGATTCACAAAATTTCTAAACTGTTATTGCAATTTTAAAAACCTGTTAACAGATTAAATTCATTTTTATTAACTGAAAAGAACTACCAGGATCTTTTATAAAAAGTAACTTGTACTCTTTTAGAAAACAAATTTAGCATAATAATACTAAGCTTTTGATAGATAAAAGCATCATATAATAACTATATATCTTAAAAAAATCTTGACGATGATGACGTGAAAGCATGGCGTTCAGGAAATTTAGTTTTCTTGTAAATAATAAAAAGTTATGAGATTGTTTTATAGGTAAATTGCAATTACTCATGCTATAATAAATTATGATTCTTAATAATTTTATAAAAGATGCTCTTAATAAGCTCAAAAAGTAACCGAATTAAGGATGCCTCGAAAAATTATTTCTGAAAAAGTCGATTATGTATTTAATAAGGTACCCTTACCAAACTAAAATTATCTATGCTAAACCTTCAGACCAAAAAATGCTTTTCGGCCAAATTTTTTCTGATAAACACGAAATTTTCTACCAAAATACACTACGAATAATCCAAACACACGATGATAATAAAACACTATTGTTTAACAATAATATTGCTCATCTTGTTTGTCTAACGTAAGCTTTAGCTTACCAAAAAAATATTTTACCACACGATGGTGTGATTTCAGTGTCGTCAACTTCCCATCTAATATTAAAAAAATTATAAGATGCATTGGAAGAAACTTGGTAAAGGTATGCCTACGTATTTTTTAATTTTAAATTATTTAACACCGAATGAAGTCAAAATATTTTACTTTCAAAATAACTTACTTACCCATAAATAAAGCAAGATCCACAACTTTAAAGAAAATTGTATCATTTAAAGCTTGTAAATTTGGATTTTCAATTAATTTCTGCCATAGTGTGGTATCATGTAAAATTGCAGCACACCAAATTTTATGTGTTAAATGTGATTTTTCTAAATCATCTGTAATATATTCCAACAAATCTAATGCTTTTTTTATTTCAAATTCAGTTATTGAATTATTTTCTAAATCAATATATAATTCGATTAATTCTCTGGGAGATAATACACGTGGATTTTCTACATTATATCCATGTTCTTCCATAATTATATCTGGCATGTCTTCTTGATTTGCGATTAAATTTAACTGTGAATTCATTTCTTCAATTATTTTATTGTTCGACACAGGTGATGCTATTTCAGCTAATTTAGCTAGTGATAACATTGACTAGAATAAAAAATTACTAATTACTTCACTCGCGGAACTCAGGTTTTATAATTGAAAAAAAGATATCCTATTAATAATTAATACATTTTTTCCAGTGATCTGTATATATAAAAATCAACATAAAATTTTAAAGAATTGTGCTAAAAATCTAAAACTTTTTGGAGACCGTCTTATATAAAGCCTGAATAAAATCATAATAAATCATAAAAAATAATAATTTTTGCTATATCAACAAAGAAATATAAAAAAATAAAAGTATTATTCTTAAAAAAATTTTGTCCACAAATTTCCCGATTATATCATTTTCTAATAGTTGAAAAACACATAAAATTATTTTTTTTTTAGATTTTTAATTCCAAAAAATTTTGAAAACTAATCATTGAAAACTTAAGAAAATTTTGGAAAAATTATTTTTAATTGTTTTGTGAACATTTCAGGGATTCAAAAATGAAAATTTGAAAATGGAGCAAACACTTTTTTTAATAAATTTTCAGATTATTTCATTTTCTTGTTGTTTAAGAAATAATGTCAAAATTGAAGTGAATGTTCTCCCTAATCTTTGATTAATATACAACTTTGACAATGATCGCAAAGAAAATTAAAGGATAGTTTCGAAGTCATGAGTTTCTTAAAAATTCGAAGATTGGTTTGTAAGAAAACACATTGTGTTGTTACCTACCATTCATTTAAGCAAACTGTAAAACCAAGACATTTTATAGCTTTTTTTTTTAGAAAGTCGTCAAAACGATCAAATTTGAGCGATTTGTTCAAAACTTAATATGCCTAAACTACGTACAGAAATTTTAAGTAGAATGAGAAAAGTTTTTTTTTTTTGTATCAGAAATTTTGAAAATATTATAGGACCTTAAGTTTTTGCTGTTTCTTCTAAGATGGCAGTTGCAGTACCCCGTTTGTAAAATTTCAAATGGTAACACACATGCAAGGTTGTAGCGTATCTAACCTTACATTTCAGTGTATGGTAGTTCACTTTAGTGTAAACAAATTAATTTTTGAAGATGTTTGCTTTTGTGCCAAATAAAGTGTATTTGCGGGAAATTTTATTACACTACTTTATTCAAAAAAAATCTGCAGCTGAACCACATAAAATTCTTGTTGAGACTGATGGTAACAATGCTGTCGGATTCTACTTGCAGAGACTGATTTCGACGCTTTAAAAATAATGATTTATTGTCTGCAAAACCAAATATCCAT
>JAEMTY010000086.1:0-51899 GCA_020423425.1 Chrysopa pallens
AGTAAAGTTACTAAATAAAAATTTGAATAGCAATATTCTTAGTTGCTTTTATACCTGACAAATAAGTGAATATCTATCTCCATCTTGAGTTACTTATAATATTATGAATATTTACAAAGTTCACAAAACACATAATCATTACATTTTTGAAAACTTTGTTACATAATGATATGTATTACAATTTATATAATCATAGACATGCTAAGTAGCTGAATTCCTGATTGATTTGTGGCGAATCTAAACAGCTTATGAAGAGGTATTTGTTTCTAGAAAAAAAGTGTTTTTTGTGTTGGAAAATTTTCAAATTTTCTATGGTTTCAAGTATGATTCAACTAGGTCTTTTGGTTTTACACGCGCTATCAAAATTTTAAACCGCTATCCTTTAGCTTCTTTGAGTTATCGTGGTGACAGGCAGAGGGACGAACGAAAATGGACTACATACCCAAACCAATCCTTTGTTAGTGTCTATAACATTTTCAAATTTAAGAAAATATTTAAAAGCTTAAAACAATATTTAATAAAATGACATATATTCAATTTACGTCGGATAGTAATATAAACTTGCAATGTAAACTGTTTTGCTAATCAGGGCAAAGTAATATCAAAAAGCATCTACTCAATGTAAAACCTATCTGATTGCACAAGTAGCCAATATTCATACAATCAGAACACTTCAAAACTTTGAAATATCCAAAAAAATCCGGTTAAATTGAATCAAAAACATTATGAAAAGACTGCTGTTACATTGCGCAAAAATTTTACTGAATAAAACTCGAAATGTCAACCAATCAAGCAAAATCAAATCCAAATATTATCTTTAAAAAGATACATTTAAAAATATACATGGATAAAAATAAATAGTCGTATCAAGTGTAGTAATTAAAAAAAAAAAAACATAAAAGTTAAAATTTGAAGAAACAAAGAAAATACATAATGGACTACACATTTTTGTTTATCTATAAAGTACCCAAAATAAAATAAAAATTTAGAAAAAAATAAACCATACAGCATACAATAATGTTTGTTATTTGACGTAAGTTTAGTTCTATGAGTATAACTTGGACGGTGTAGAATGGTATATAAGGAATAAAATAAACTAATACCTTCTATTTTTCTACTCCCAAAGGTACCATACACAGACTTTCAACTGTCTATACAGATCTATAAACTAACCAATGTGTATAGCTCTGGTTCAGTATAATATAGAACGATGTAGTGAATTAAACCTCTAGATATCAGATAAAGAACTTTCTGATTGATATTGTAACATTGCAAAACAATGGAATATTTTACCGTTCAAGTTAAAATTTTGAGCTCCAAAATGTGAATGACTTTTGCACCCCTGGCATGCCTCTAGGACATCAATCAATTTGACTTTAGTTACAACTCGTTACGCTTGATTGGCAACAATGAAATTTGAGATGTTCAAACATAATATAACTGACTTTCTCTTTTTTACTTCCAACCATGCGTTGGGAGCACAGAGCCTATTGATTGATCAAGAACATAATATTAGGAATAACATTCTTAACTTACAATAAAATTTGAACTTCAGAATGAAAGTTCGATGCTTTTCTCAACGCATTTCATTTGCTCCATAGAAGTATGCCACAGAAGGAAGTGTTTTCCAAAGTTTGTTCAAATAGTATCGAAACATATCATTTGAAGTTTATTATGACTAAGTAAGAACTAAAGTCACTGAAACGTTCGAAACTACTGCGCAGATTAAAATTACTCAATTTCATTTTACTGTTAATCTTAGCAAAACCGAATTTAACCACAAAGAATTTCAGTTTTGGACAAATGATTAAAATATGCACTAACGTCAAACCCGAAAAACCAGGAAGAAATTTTAATATCCGACGTAGAAGATACTGTCAGAAACAACAAATGTAATTTTACAAAAGTACTGATAAAGAAGACAACCTTATTATCACCAAAGCCGATAAAGGTTCAACTATTATAATAAAAAAAAAACAAGATTACATAAACAAAGTTGATTTTATATGACAAATTTCAACAAAAAAAAAAAAGAAATTGTTTAAAAAATACAACTTCGATTTTAAACAAAAATGACAAATATGTGTTAACGGGAATATAAATAAACACAAGAGCACTTGGACTTTATAGTCTTACAAAGAATGAATACCAATAAGCCAATAGTTTCATAAACGTGTCGTCTCTCAAGAAGAAATTCCATCAACCTAGACCAAATCATTGAAGACCTTTCTGAATTCCAGAACATTCACTCTGTAAAATAATCGTTTGACATAACACAGAAGTTAGCAAATGTCACAACCAAGGATATAAATTGGAATCATTAGATATGAATCATTATATTACACAAGGCGTCAAAAAGTTATGATTAATTATTCTGGAAACTACGAAATTATATGAAAATAAAAACGGTCCAAAAAATCTACTCAACGACTGGATTTGATATCATCTCTGTTCAAAATTTTATAATATCCCGATATTTTATAAAAATTATTTTTTCTGTCTGTGCTCATGTTTTTTTAATAATTATTTTATTATTGTTTTTGTTATATAATATGATGAATTATTGTTTTCAATGATGATATTTTTACATATCTTAATCCTTTATAAAATATATTTACCTATGTTTATCAGGAATATAAAGCTCTACCAAAAAATTATATTTTACAGGCACCATTTGTTTACTATTTTTTTAATTATTATTAACATGTAACAATTTTAAACTTGATATCATCAGAAATAAACCCGACATCCTTATTTTGAACACCTGTAGCGCATGTAAACTACACACATGTTTATTATATTAAAATTGAAAACATCTTCGTTTATTTACTACCTTAGAATAATGTACTTTTACCCTATTGTTGAATAATTCGTTTCGTTTTCTAGCGTAAAAATACCTACTTTCTTTAATCTTAAAAATACTAGTAGCTTGGTTGACTATCCCACACTAATCGTCTAATCGTAATGATAACACGAACAGATATCACATACTATATTATCTCGTATATCGTCTTATTTATCAAATTGGCATAAACAACATGGTTATTAGATAGTATTCAAATCAAAAATAAATAAACTTGTAACTCTCTGAGCACCACATATCACTCGAAAATAAATAAAAAGCTCAACTTTATTAATAACACAAATGGGAGGCGAAGGATTCAAAAGAAAACATAATTTTTCCAGTTTGCTATTTAACCATTTCGTTTCACATCGATTGCAAAACATCCCCTCGTCATGGATTGCATAGAAAAACAATTAGTATATTAGGCGATTTTCCAAATCGAGATAGAATCTATTTTTTCAAGGTCCAGTATTATGAAAAAACAATTTAGTTTAATATTAAAACTTGGTGAAGCGTTGTTAATATTTGTGTACAATTGATAAAATTATTGGAAGTTTTTAATATTGAGCAAATAATTAAAAACTCAATAAATTATACAATACTCACATAGTTCCCAATGACTTATGTAAATCTTTACTGAAATCAATCTTTATTTTATACTATTTACACACACATTTTGTCCAAAATTATCCATCAATAAAATAGTTCAAATAACAATGATTTGATATAATTTTTTTTTTTTTTTAATTTCTGGCTTCAGATACTTTCAGTTATATAGCCATTAACCAAACGGGATTATTATTATTATTATTTTTATACAACAACAGTACACAGTACTGCTAGATGGTCACCCATCCAAATACAGATTGTGACTGCTGTTGCTCAACTTTATAGATTGGTCTAAGCCTGTCATTACGTTACGTCAGTCCCGGGTCTTGATATAATTTAAACATTAAAAAAAAAACTATGCCATACATTATTTTCAATAAAAAAATAATTCTTATCGGTTATGTACAGAATAAAAAGGAGGGGGCTATGGGAGTCATCCAGCCTAACGCCACGAGTCATTTTTATTTTAAGGTTTGAGTTCTGGTCTAGGTCAAGTATCAATTCGACCCTTGCATATAAGTTACGAATAATTGCAATCAATATTCTACTTATTCCAATCCTAAAAAGCTATTTCCATAGTAGTGTGTGATTTATACTATCGAGGACTTTTAAAAATCAATAAAGGCAACATATAGTTTCTCCTTTTGGATACAATTTGTGAGAGGATTTAGGTGTAATATATATATATATATATATATATATATATATATATATATATATATATATATATATATATATATATATATATATATATATATATATATATATATATATATATATATATATATATATATATATATATATATATATATATATATATATATATATATATATATATATGTATATATATATATTAAGATGTTGTCTTAACACTCTGTCTGGTATATCTTATTATATAAAAATGAATCGCAAAATGTGTTGGTAAGCGCATAACTCGAGAATGGCTGGACCGATTTGGCTAATTTTGGTCTTGAAATATTCGTGAAAGTTCAGGGAAGGTTTAAACGGTGAGAAACATAAATAATAAGTAAAGGAAAATACTATAAACGACAATTTAATTTTCGAATACAAAATGTTCCTATCTGTGAAACATATTTTGTCTTTTTTTTTCTCACATGTTACAAATCATCATTTCCATAGAAACCAAAATCTAATTTTGAAATTCAAAATAAAACTTCTTTATCTCTTCTCACTAGCAGTATGACGAACTGTCAACTATATAAAGTGTGCATATCGCATTGTTTAAGTATTACCGGAATCATTCTTGGTTCAGGAGGTCCATATACCTTTCATCAAGTGTATGTGTACCACAGCAAAAATTATCGGGTGAACGCGGTCCCGGATGTACCCCAGCAAATACCAGGTAAATACCGGGTGGATACAATGTACCGGGTGCACACTAAATACCGGGAATCCGATAAGAAAGGATTTGAAATTCTTCCCCTAAGGATAGAATTGCATCCGCATGTAAACGGTGTAATATCATTTATTAAAATTTGAAAAATAACACAGCAACGCGTAAACCGGGTGGGTATGCTTCAAAATATAAATTAATATCATAATTTATTCTGATTTGCCCCAGCTTCATTATTTAGTTATGGACAGTTGAGAATATTTTATTATACTTAGGAGATATTGATGAGAAATAATTTATATAACAAAACAATGTTTACCCGGGTCAGTTATTCAAAATAGAATTTATTTATCTCTTCTTTTCTATATTAGTGGTTCTGGACTTCCATTTACTATTTTTCATCAAGTATATGAGAACCACAGCACAATTTTTTTATAAAACACGAGTGTATATATAAATATTTCGTATCACGGGTATCCCACACCAAATAGTGGGTTACACATCAAATACCGGACATACCATAAGAAAAGATTTTACTGAAATTCTACCCCTAATGGGATGAAAAGCAGAGGCAAAGTTTGTATGGGACAACGGAATTCCTTCGTCCAATCTGCTTCAAATTTTGCATGCAATCGATGTAATATCAATTGTCACCGCAACGTGTCCGGGTATGCTTTAAAATATATATTAATATCAATATTTATTCTAATTTGCCTTAGCTTTCAGTATTAAGAAATAGAGAAAAGTTGTTAAGAATATGTTATTATACTTAATAAATGTTTATGTTAATTAGAAATATGTGGCAAAACGACGTTTGCCGGGCCAGCTAGTAAATTTATAAAAACTTATGAAACGTACATTCAGAATATGATACTGGAGCGAGTAACTTAAAAATTAAAAATAATAAAGTGTTGCCTATTATGGCGGCGGAATAAAATAAAATTTGAGAATTTTTAACATGTAAAAATCGATCAGAAATATCCTTCGGTACGAAAAGTTTGACAGAATTTTATACACTATTTTCTTGAAAATTTAATTAACAATCACCCATTAATTTAATTTACACATAGTCATCCCTTTGACGATTAAGATAGCCATATTATTTTTTGGTTAGCGTCTTGTTGACACATATCAAATACCAATCTAATTTATTCAATAAAATTTACTGCATACAATAAAATAGGGTCCCGATTAAATTACATCACATAAATTATAGCGAAGGAACATACAATTAATCCGTCGGAGGCAGGAGTCAGGTTTTCATTCGAAAAATCCCGGTTTCGCTACCATTCTGCGGAGGAAATTATTAGCGTATTCTTTTATATTTAAATTCAATTAAATCTTAAATATTTTCATTTGACCTGGGAAAAAGCTATATTATCAAGGCATTTCATTTAAATTTAAAAATTGATTCATTAAATTGATTATCGCTTTATGAAAGTCCCGTGTGTGCGAGTTTTTCCAGAAATAGAAAATTTAAATATACCTGGCGAAGATATTTAAATATACTATATTAGTGAGTGATTAGTTTAATTTCATTACATACAAATGAAAATGTCAAAATGTCTTATGCAAATGTCAAAATAAAATTAAGTTATTTGCCGAATTTTCAATCATTAAAAAAATTTGAATAAACTTTGGTGATACAAATTTAATCAAAGGTAAGTAAATTATTAATCACAACAAAAATTATAAACTACTTAGAGTGTGTATGAGAACATTAATTTTAATCATAACGTATCACATTATGCAAACACACTCAATAAAATTTATGTGATTTAATCACACCAAAAAAGATTAATAAACACCGTAAGTAAATAAATTATGTTATTTCACAAATGTTTTACAGGCTAACAAAACTGGTGTATTTACTTAAAATTCAAATTTAAGAGAACAGAAATGATTAAATTTGTACCCCATGAATTATAAATGATCAACATAAATGTATTAATTTAATAAAGTAGAGATTGGGATAGCCATATTATTTTCTTGTTAGCGTCTTGTTGATAGACATAAAATGCAAACCAAATAGGATTAAAATTCACTGAAAACAATCATAGTTTTGATATTTAATTTTTTTTATCAGACAAGCGGTGTAATGCCGTTAAATTAACCGGTGCCCGTGAGTTGATAACAAAATACTGTCGCGCTGTTTCCAATTAAATTACACGACTTCAATTATTCAAAGTGAAGGAACATATAGTTGATCCATGGCAGCCTGTCTTTTTCTGTCTCATATCGAAAGTGGCCCTGCAATAACTATCCGCCATCGCAGTGGAAGGGCACATTGACTTTAGGACCTAAAGTACAATAATTCTCTACTACAGACGGTACAGAACCTACTGAAAGACCCAAACTAACTTATAATACCAGATCTCGCTGCAAGATTAGTGCGCTCAGCGGTTTTTTGCTTATAACCAAATTTTTATGTTTTTTATAATTAGGAGAATATATTTTTATCATGTTGCCTATCAAAATTGGCTGCCAGTATTTTTAATTAAAATTTTTAATTGATTTTTGGTATAAAACATCATTTACTTGTTTTTAAATAAAATAACGTCTACATCAAGGCAATTTATATGACGATTCTAAACAATCACAGTTGCCGTTGCGCACCGGGCTGCCCTTTTTCGCAGTCAGGTGTAAACAGGTATGATTTTGTTACATTTATACGTTCATAAAGTTTATTAACCATACATCAAATTAAAGCTATTTTTTTATTTATTATCATATGTGGTTGCCTAATTAAATTCGCCCGCAAATAATGGTTTCTGGCTGTTAAAAATTATTACATATTTAAGAAAACAGTTTGCGTGTAGCATCATTTGTTAGACGAGGATAGCGATTTCTTGGAGAATTTATTATTAGTCGTCTCTATTACTCCCCGGTGGTTGAGAACACTAAGATTTAGCGTGCGCGATATGATTTAAAAGTGTCGCACAGCCGCTACATCACTATCCAAGTTTGACAAATGTTACGCGCTAAGTTTCTTTTTTACCAAAAATCAATCAAGAATAATTTAATTAAAAATACTGGCAGCTCAATTTTGATAGGCAATCGGGTAAACATACATTCTTCTAATAAATAAATAAACATAAAAATTTGGTTTTAAGCAAAAAACCGATGACCGCACTAATCCCTCTGCGGAATCTTAGACTAAATCAAATAAGAGCGATTCGGCTATAAACACACATGCATTTCGCTATTTTTTTGTGTACCCGACTGATTTAACTTGTCGCTGTCTGCCGACGGGTGTAATACGTGTTGCCACAACCATTACTACCTATGCTCTCAAGACTTAAGGATATATTCTTATGCACTGTATTTAGTGAGTAACTGAAGTGAGCGTAATTACCCTTGAACGCCATTAATCCTGCTTCCTCTGTTTAATATATCCAAATATATAAATAACTGTCTCATCTTATATACAGTGAATAATATTTCTATATTTCAAACCCTCCCCCACACTGTCCTTTTTCTTTTAATGTAGATTCAAATAAACTATATTATATGTTTATACCGGATATTTCTGTTTATAAACCGTTAAAAAAAGTTAAATAAATCATTTTTTGGCTTGATAATAACAAGTATATTATATGTTCTATAAAAAAATTAGATTATTTTCTAATAAGTAATACTGAACGATTATGACTATTTGTCAGAATGAATTACATAATTTATTTGGAATATTTAATCAATTACTTAATTAAGCATTATTTATAAAGATAAATAAATGGTTATTATTTAGTAAAAAATAATGTTTCTCTACCCTAATTAAGCTATCCATTAATTTTTATCATTACTTTTATCAACTTTTCTTCATTGACGTTCAAAATGTTCATTAAATAAGGGATCAATGAAACTGTTTGAATTTTACATTGCAAATACAACAAAAAATATTCTCCCAACAGAGAATACAGAACTTCTTTGTAATAAATAAATATGTTCACCTAAATACCTATATATCCGGCTTGTCTCCACCGAGTGAGTAGCAATTTGGATAACTCAAAAATGCATTTTCTAGATTCGCTTAACTGAGGAGATCGTACATTAATGTTTACAAAAACACTTAATATCAAAGGAATGGGGGTGTATCATACTGAAGTTTTAGTCACAAAAAAGTAAAAAATAAAAATTAAAACACAAAAAAGTAAAAAATAAAAATTAAAACACAAAAAAGTAAAAAATAAAAATGTTCCCAAAAGACCTTAGAGAACCTAGTTAAAAAAATGGATAAAATTGTAATTTTAAAAAAACAAATATTTCTACATATAATTTCTTTTTACATATAATTTCCTTGCGACCAATTATTATTGGATATCCTTGCCAAAGACTATTTGTCTTGCTAATAATATGACTTCGAATGATAATTGGTCACAAAAGCGAAATTTATAGAGTAGATTCTTAAATTGTGGGAGTAAATTATTGTTTTATTTTTCTCTAATTTAAATTCAGATATGGATTTACTGTAAAACGATGAATAATATTGTTATCCAAAATTAAAATAATAAATATATTTTAAAATAAAAATTATTTACAAATTTATTTGATTTGTATCAGCTGTTTCTAAAGCAAGAAAAAACAAGCTTTTCAAACTTTATTTATACAAATAGTTTTTATTTGAGTTATTTTTCGCCCTTTAAATTAAGTATAAAAAAATAGTCAGAAAAGGCCTTTCTAGAGACTTGGAGACCCAAACAAGGAGACCTTTTATACAAATTTGAGATTATTAATATTTGTTAATAGTATCGAAACATTTAAGTATTGCAATTATATAAATATCGAAAAAAAAATCGATTCGATAATTTTGTATACGATTTAATTCTATTTAATTTTCCCTATTTTCAATCACTAAAACTATTATATAAACAAAACGTTGACAAAATTTACTTCAACAGTGTAAAATCGTTTGATCATATATCTGATCAATAGTATCAAGCCAGCTACTGTTGCTACTCGTTTATTAGCTTTTTTGTATTAAAAACCTGGAAAACATTTAAACAATTAGGATGTCACGATCACCAGAATCACCGTGTTGTGATGGCGAAAATAAAGAATCGGTTTTAAAATGAATTTTATAATATATTTATAAAAAGTTGTAATACCTGGACATCAGCTATAGTAAAATCCAAAATAAATCCTATAATTAATCATTCTTAATCCAATGTTACAATAAATATTATTATCTAAAATAATATTAAAATTCTTAATAATTGTTACTCCTTGACCTATAGGAAATACTTTTATTATTGAAAATAAATATGTACTTATTTTTAATAGGATAATAATTAAACTCCTGCAATTTATAAGTCCTCTCTTTAAAATTGGACCATGACCACTAGTTAAAAATTACCAGTGTAACTAGAAATATTTTTGTATTTTTGATTTACAAACACACTTTTTTTACTTTAATTTTTAATTATACATATTTAGTTTTTTGTGGATTTTGTATTGTGATATTCATTATAATTTAAAATTTTGATTTCGCGATAGTTCGTGTGTGTCTTCTTAAAAAACAAAATTTATATGCCTCTGAACCCGACACTTTAAAGCTATGAACCATCCAAAAAATTATACTGATTGATTGAGTTCTAAATTAAACATCCGTATCCGTATCCGCGTGCTATGTATCTGCACCCTATAATTTTCTTCTTCAGTTTAATATGGTTTGCTTTATTAAATTTCAAAATATCCATTGAAACTCCCATACTACAGATATTTAAATAAATGTAAAACAAAATCATATAGTACAAAATAATTTTATTTATTACTAGCGGCCCGGTACGTGCTTCGCTACGTATAATTGAAATAATAAAAAAATTTAATTGGAACATCAAATTCATTTATTCAAACAATAAAATATTTTATTAATTGCTATCTATTTTAAAGCCTAATGCAAAACATTTGGATAAACAATGTTTTTTGTTTTTCCATTTTGACCATGAATAAACAAACGGCTGGGTGTACCGACTCTGGAACAGGCAGCATAAAGTTGGCCATGTGAAAAACATGACTCCTGCAAATTCACACCACAAACGTAAAGTGTTTGCACTTGCACCTTGTTAATGGACGCAAATGATAAACGCACAGACTATTGTAATCGTTTGAACTCAAATGCATATCAGTTGTAATCATACGGATACGCGGTATCAAAAAAACTTCTGCTTTTCATTCAGCAGTTTAGATCGTAGCTTCAATCTAATTTGGCAATAGTTTTTTCACTGCCAATCTAGGGCCGCTACACGGGGATTTTGGTTGATTAATATTTCGCAATAATATATATAATCAAAGAACCAACTTTCAGATTCAAGCAATACGATGGCATACCACCAGTTCCAATGAATTTAAAAATTCAATTGGATAATTTATTTCCTCATGTTGATTCATAACACTGTCAATTGATTTATATGTCGTGACTACACCTGGAAGTTTCGGTTGAATTTGAAAATTACTGACATTGATATGAATGATCTTCGATACTAAAATGGCGCGTTCTGTCAACCAATCATGATTTCTTTAATTCGAAAGAATGTTTGGAAAAACAAATTCAATCAATTCATCTATCGATTGCGCAATTGTACAAAAATTGTTCGGTACAGCGATCAATCCTTGTCGATTTGTATTTTGCCATCACCAATTTCTAACAATTGTTTTGAAAACTCATTTGCAGCTGGATCATTTTGTAGGAAACTTCAAACAAAGAACTTCAAACAGGGATTTATTTCATCATCCGGAGTTGATCGAGGAATAACAGGCAATGTTTGACGAAAGTCCCCTGACAGTAATATCAATTTAAAAACCCCATTAACAAAATGACCGCCTGTATACTTTTTCTGAGCAATTTAAAAATTACCTTAGAAAATCAATAGTAGGCAATAATAATATCCCTTTATAAACTCTTAAAAACTCATAAATCGTTCAAAATACAAACCTTACAAATATTTATTGCTTCTAAGATAATAGGTAATAATAATATCCTTATATATTCTCTTAAAAACTCATAAATCGTTCAAAATACAAAACTTACAATATATTGCTTCTAAGATAAAATAGCATATTTTTATAGCCACGGTATTTAAATGAAACGGATTCAATATTTATAAATCTGAAATACTTCGTGGGCATACGCCTGAAGGCCTTCATTAAAAAGCGACCCGTTAAGTTAAAATTCTGCTAAAACATCGTGTACACATCGTGTACACAAAAAACAAATGGCTATACACATAAATTAATAAAAAAATGGGAATTTTCTATTGTTAACTCCCCCGCAAGACCCATTGTGGGTGGTATTTCGTAAAATCCGTTCTAAGCTGACCTCTACTCAAAAAGGAATATTCATACCAAATTTCAAGTCAATCGACCTAATAGTTTCAGAGATTTCCTGATGAGTGAGTTCAAAACTGGGATCTCCTATATATAGATAATAGATAGAAGATAGATAATACTTGATGAAAAATAGTAAAAGGAAATCCAGAACCACTAATATAGAAAAGAAGAGATAAATAAATTCTATTTTGAATAGCTGACCCGGGTAAACAATGTTTTGTTATATAAATTATTTCTAATTTACATCAATATCTTCTAAATATAATAACATATTCTCAACTGTCTATAACTAAATATGAAGCTGCGGCAAATCAGAATAAATTATGATATTAATTTATATTTTGAAGCATACACACCCGGTTTACGCGTTGCTGTGTTATTTTTCACATTTTAATAAATGATATTACATCGATTACATGCGGATGCAATTCTACCCTTAGGGGAAGAATTTCAAATCATTTCTTATCGGATTCCCGGTATTTAGTGTGCACCCGGTACATTATATCCACCCGGTATTTACCTGGTATTTGCTGGGGTACACCTGGGACCGCGTTCACCCGATAATTTTTGCTGCGGTACACATACACTTGATGAAAGGTATATGGACCTCCTGAACCAAGAATGATTCCGGTAATACTTAAACAATGCGAATGCACACTTTATATAGTTGACAGTTCGTCATACTGCTAGTGAGAAGAGATAAAGAAGTTTTATTTTAAATAGATAAAGAAGTTTTATTTTGAATAGATAAAGAAGTTTTATTTTGAATTACAAAATTAGATTTTGGTTTCTATGGAAATGATGATTTGTAATATGTGAGAAAAAAATAGACAAAATATGTTTGACAGGTAGGAACATTTTGTATTCGAAAACCGCAAGAACGCTTGTGGGTGGAATTTCGTAAAATCCGTTCTTAGCTGACCTCTACTCGGCAAAAGGAATATTCCTGCCAAATTTCAAGTCTCTAGGTCTTATAGTTCCAGAGATATCGTGATGAGTGACTATATCTATAGAAAGTCTCCTATATATATATATAGATTAAAACTTAATAATTACGTCGTGACATGTTTGGTTGTACAAACCGAAACATGTCACGACGTAATTATTAGAAATATATATCCTTGAAGTTTTCTTCAGTCATTATCATGGATTTCCACAAAGTAAAGCTCTCTTCAATAAATTACTAATAAGTATGTTATGATGAGTCTGCTATATTAATTACTACTTAGGTCACTAAAATAAGGATCTAAATACAGAATACGTTTTACTTCAGAAATAAAAACTACCCTACTAGGATTTAAAATATAGTTACACTTTCTTAACAATTAATATACATAATTTAATTAAGTAATTCAAACAATCCGTGTATGATACGCTACAAAAGAACCGAATACGGATCTCTTTTTTCTTGTGAATATCCGCGGATACGGATATATAAATCTGGCACATATGTGATTAGAATAGACAATTTTGAAAATATTTCAATAGACATGTTCTGAAAAATTATAAATCAAATTATCATTACTAACGACTTCGAATTCGTCCACTTTTGGAAATCTTAAATTAGTAGGAATATTTTCCGCACATAGAAGCAAAAGAAAAATAAATGAACCTCACGCTTACATAAACATTGTGTACTCTCATTAAGTTTACAATAGTAAAAGGGGTATTGTTTTAGGACCGAATTTCATATGTAAAGTTTTTCCTGAAAATACACTTTTTGATATCAACTCTATAAAAGAAAATGTTTTCATTAAAATCGACGATCTTATTTAGATGTCAAAAATCAAAAATGACTTTCACGACAATCCAATAATCAAAAATGACTTTCACGACATTTTTATTTTCTAATAAAACGATAATCCAAATCAGACTGGGTTAGAATTTATATGATACCTATATATAGTCCATAGAAAATATAATAAAAATACATTTTCTGGGTACTTTTCCTCTGCTGCTAAAGATGCTGTCTGTTTTCGATGTTTTCGGATACGGTTAACCAAATGAACGTAACTACAACATGATATCAGATAAGCCTTGATGTCTCTTTTATCTTTTAAGGAGTGTCTTAAAGTGACCTTGACTTAAAAACTTGTAAGCATACGTTATGATATTTTAAAATTAGCTCCGAGGCTATAATAGAAACAAAAGTTATAAACATACAAAGTTCATCTAATAAACTATTAAATAGCGATAGATACTCATTGCCATTAGAATTCATGATCTTTGGAGACAACGTTAAAATTCATAAAGTGTATTGTACCTTTTTTTTTTTTAAAAAAAACTCACCCAAATCATTTAAAAATGACTGTCATATTTGTGACAGTTGTCTGATACAATAAAAAATATTTTCAATAAATACCATTAAATATTTAATAAAATATTATATGGGTATTTCAAAAATATTTTGATTAATTCAACCAACCATATTTAATAAGTTCTGATTGATTCATCTCAAAATAATTTATAAATATGATCTCACATGATCAACAAAAATATTTAGTGTTATTATTGTACTTTTTTTTTTTGGAAATGAATTAAATACATTGTTAAAACATTTTATTTATCCCTTATTGAATAGAATAATGAAATTTACATAGCATCGGATATTGTTAATAGATGATTTGAGAGTAGAGAAAAAATATTTCTTTGACGTTCATGTTGGTATTTATTTTAATTACACAGAGTGTGGCAGGGTATATAGTCAATTTTTCGATAAAACTATTATTTGCTAACGTAACGGTAATGGTTAGTTAATTTTTCAATTACCTATAACTTATTCTCTTAATTTGTAATCTAGAAACCAAATGTCAGGAACACATAATATGAATTCGTTTCGATTTGTAAGTACATGAAGAACAAAAGTCATGAAAACAAAAGTATTGTAAATATCTTTGTACAGCTTTCACTCCAAATTTTAAAGTTATAATAACTGTTATTATAAAATTTAAAAAAAATAAAAAATAAAAAAACTAAAAACTCACGCTGATTCACAATGTAAAAAGAATTTCAGTTTTTCCATGATTTTCTTTTAAATATATATATTACCTGTGTTTCGAAAATATACCATCCATAATTTTATACTTTCGAAACATAGGTAATTTTATTAATTAATTGTTTCGATTCTTAATTTGTGGAAATACATTTTTATGTTGAAAACAGGACATTTCTTTTCAATACATAAGAATAATAAAGTTTTAGGTGGAAATAGCTAATATTATTTCTTTTTAAATATTTTACCATAATAATATCTAAAAGAAAATCATGAAACTCGTAAACAAAGTGTGACGTGAATGTGGAAAAATTTGGTCCGGGGATAACGAGATGTGGTTCGTACTGAATCTGAAAATAATTTAATTTGATATAACAGGATCCTTCCTATTATTAACAAAAATATGTTTTTGCAATAGCCAAATTGGAAAGCATCTATATATTTCATGTTATTTGTATAATTTTTTGGCAATTTGTCATATTAGAACCTTTTAGAACCATTTGAAACAATAGTTTTAATCTTTACAATAAATTTAATCTTTCAAAACTACTATACTTTTCTATTTGTGTAATAATATGGAAACGTGCATTGTTTTCTTAGAATATAAGTGTATTATACGAAATGTAATAGGCTGCACCGATAATTTTAGGAGGAATGAGCATGGCGAAGAAAAATAATCTTCTAACAAACTCAATTTACATTAAGTAAGAGAATAAACATTTAGGCAAATTAACATCCATTCATTAAAGATGGCGCAAAACTTTAGTCCGTTCAATGAAATATATATAAACTTACAGTTTTTGTAATTTTAATTGGTTGTTTTATATTGATGTATATTGTAATTCACTCGGTGACGATATTTGTAAAGATATTATCCATTACATCTTGTACATAATTCATGTTAAATATATAAATCATTATGATCAACTTATAATATGTTTGAATTTTTTATTCCACTAATAATTACTTTTTTTTCTGTAGATCATCTTTTCAATTTATTAAAATGACTTTGTGGTGTGAAGTGTCATCATCAGACTGTATAGAGTCTCATCAGTTTTTACAATGAGTTTAAAAATTATCGGATTCTCACACATAATTGAATTATACTGTGTAATTATTGAAAAACTTTTCAGGGTGGACTAATTATATTGAATCACTAGCTGGCCCGGCAAACGTCGTTTTGCCACATATTTCTAATTAACTTCAACATTTTCTAAGTATAATAACATATTCTTAACAACTTTCCTGTATTTCTTAAGGCTGAAAGCTAAGGCAAATTAGAATAAATAATGATATTAATATATATTTTAAAGCATACCCGGACACGTTGCGGTGACAATTGATATTACATCGATTGCATGCAAAATTTGAAGCAGATTGGACGAAGGAATTCCGTTGTCCCATACAAACTTTGCCTCTTCTTTTCATCCCATTAGGGGTAGAATTTCAGAAAATCTTTTCTTATGGGATGCCCGGTATTTGATGTTTAACCCACTATTTGGTGTGGGATACCCGTGACACGAAATATTTATATATACACTCGTGTTTGATGTGGGACACCCGGTACCTCGTGCACCCACAATTCGTGTATATTGTACTGTGGTTCTCATATACTTGATGAAAAATAGTAAAAGGAAGTCCAGAACCACTAATATAGAAAAGAAGAGATAAATAAATTCTATTTTGAATAGCTGACCCGGGTAAACATTATTTTGTTATTTATATAAATTATTTCTCATCAACATCAATATCTCCTAAATATAATAACATATTCTCAACTGTCTATAACTAAATAATGAAGCTGCGGCAAATCAGAATAAATTATGATATTAATTTATATTTTGAAGAAGAGACCCGGTTTACGCGTTGCTGTGTTATTTTTCACATTTTAATAAATGATATTACATCGTTTACATACGGATGCGATTCTACCCTTAGGGGAAGAATTTCAAATCCTTTCTAATCGGATTCCCGGTTTTTAGTGTGCACCCAGTACATTATATGCACCCGGTATTTACCTGGTATTTGCTGGGGTACACCCGGGACCGCGTTAACCCGATAATTTTTGGTGTGGTACACATACACTTGATGAAAGATATTTGGACCTCCTGAACCAAGAATGATTCCGGTAATACTTGAACAATGCGATATGCACACTTTATATAGTTGACAGTTCGTCATACTGCTAGTGAGAAGAGATAAAGAAGTTTTATTTTGAATAGATAAAGAAGTTTTATTTTGAATTTCAAAATTATATTTTGGTTTCTATGGAAATGATGATTTGTAACATGTGAGAAAAAAAAAAGACAAAATATGTTTCACAGCTAGGAACATTTTGTATTCGAAAATTAAATTGTCGTTTATAGTATTTTCCTTTACTTATTATTTATGTTTCTCAACGTTAAAACCTTCCCTGAACTTTCACGAATATTTCAAGACCAAAATTAGCCAAATCGGTCCAGCCATTCTCGAGTTATGCGCTTACCAACACATTTTGCAATTCATTTTTATATATAAGATTATTTATTATTATACCATTTTTCATAACAATATTTTCTACATATATGTCATACAAGTTGCATATATATTAAAATATCAACTTTTATAAATAATATTGTTATAAAAATTTTTATTATCAATTAAATATGAATTTGTTCTAATATATTATCGACAACAACCATACTATATTAAAAACACCAGTTCTCGTCCGATCACTGAAGTTAAGAAATATTAGGCATTATGAGTACTATCATGGGAGACTAGATAGGAAAACAATGTGTTGTTGTCTAGAATATAAAATTTTTTATTTATTTATTTTTTTTTTTATTATTATTTTATTTATTTGGCTTTTATCAATAAGCAAAGTAGATAACATTTATTAGTATGAGATTGATTGATAAAATTGCAGTTTTTATTTATTTTATTCTTTTTTTTATATTATTCTTAATAAAATATTGTTATTATTATTATTAATATTATTAATGAAATTTCATATTATTATATGTGTAACATTTTATAAAAAAATCCTTTTAAATTATTAAAAGGATTTATGATTAATTCTTAATAAATCAATTATTATTATTATTATTATCAATTATTATAATTAATAATATCGCTTATTAGTATAAGTAATGTCACATATTAGTATAAGTAATGTCAAGTATTAGTATAAGTAATATCATATATTAGTATAATTAATGTAACTTATTATTATAATTAATATCACTTATTGTTATAATTAATGTCAAGTATTAGTATAAGTAAAATCATATATTATTATAATTAATATCACTTATTATTATAATTAATGTCACTTATTATTATAAGTAATATCACATATTAGTATAAGTAAAATCAATTATTATTATAATTTATTAATATTATTATTATAATTTTTTATTATTATTATTATTTCAAAATTTATTAATAAAAAAAGCCTCTTTTATAATAAAATAAAAGAGACATTAAAATTTTATAAATAAAATTAATTTATTTATTTTTAAGTGTTAAGTTTTAATTTTTTTTTTTTTTTTTGCGAAAAAAAGCCTTCCATATAGAAGATTATAAAATAATCATTTATAAAAAATTATATATTATACACTTTGTAATAAAAAAATAAATAAATAAATAAATAGATAAATAATACTATTACTCTTACCTATACACTCTCTTTGCTTATATTTTATTTTTTGATAATTATTATTTATTTGTTTTGGGGTAGATCTCGTTTATTATTTAATTAAAAAAAAAAAAAAAAATATACGAATCCCCAACAAGCCAAGGGCTAAGTCTCAATAGATCGCAGCGTGGAAACTGCTCTACCGAGTACAACACCCTGCCAGGTACATGTAAGTCGTCTATACAAACGATTCCGAGTCCTGACGTCGTATATATATATATATTATACAAATTGACCGGCCCCCCCCCCATAATCAACCGTTAATGAGATTGAATGAACATAGCACATAACATGCTATCTGGGCCCGTCATTCTATAATCATATATACGGTAAATAAAGGGGGGGGGCGCCGCCACTCGTGTGATAATAAATTTATAAAAAAATTTATTATCTTATTATTATTATTTTTTTTTATAATTATAATATAAAATACAAAATTATTAATTTGTTTCCATTTTAAATTTAATAATAAAATTTTTTTATAGATTAACAAATTATATATTTTTATTATAATATTTCATATTTTTATTATAAAAATTTATATATAAATATATATACTTCAACATTTAGTTTTTTGTTAGTGCTAGCTAGATTTTATTATTAATATTTAGTATCAATATATAGAAATATATTTAATTTTAATCTCGATGTAAAATCGAGAAAAATTTTAATCTCGATGTAACTAATATATAAGATGGTGTATTATAGATAAAGCTTAGGCTAGGTGCTATAGTTGTAAGCCGACTGGAATTTATATTTTGATGCAAATAATGAATATTCAAAAAAAAAAAAAAAAATAAATAATAAAAAATATTTCAATGTAAATAATGGTGCAAGATAGAAATATATTATTATATAATATGTTACATAAATAGTACTCTTATTTAATATAAATTTGTGGCCTTTTTAAAAAAGGCCTATGATCGATGAATCCTTAAAGCAATAAGTCAGTTTGTATAATTTATGCTTTCTTCTCAGTTTTCTTTGGTAATAGCACAGCTTGAATGTTTGGTAAAACACCACCTTGTGCAATTGTAACACCAGATAATAATTTATTTAATTCTTCATCATTACGAATAGCCAATTGTAAATGACGTGGAATAATACGAGTTTTTTTATTATCACGGGCAGCATTTCCTGCCAATTCAAGAACTTCAGCAGCTAAATATTCCATAACTGCAGCCAAATATACTGGAGCACCAGCACCTACACGTTCAGCATAGTTTCCTTTACGTAATAATCTATGAATTCTTCCAACTGGAAATTGTAATCCAGCTCGGCTAGATCTAGACTTTGCCTTTCCTTTAACTTTACCTCCTTTACCTCGTCCAGACATTTTTAATAAATTTAATAATTAAAATTTAACAATATAAAATCACACTGATGTACACGTTACAACACCTAACGTTAGAATGTATACATCATTTAACTTATTTACTATATTTGTAGATACTGTAACGTTATACATCAACCAATGATATATAACTATTTGTCTCATCCAATCAGAGAATAGAATTATTGGTAGCACAAGCATCTACCGTTTAGTATATAATAAACTAGTTGAACGATAATTATACACATACACGTATTGACTGGTGTTCTGTAACTATCTGTTAATATTTATTGTTAATAACAATGCCACCAAAAACAAGTGGAAAAGCAGCTAAAAAAGCTGGTAAGGCTCAAAAAAATATTTCAAAAAGTGATAAAAAAAAGAAACGTAAGCGTAAAGAGTCATACGCAATTTACATTTACAAAGTATTGAAACAAGTGCATCCTGACACTGGTATATCAAGTAAAGCCATGAGTATTATGAATAGTTTTGTTAATGATATTTTTGAAAGAATTGCTGCTGAAGCATCACGTTTAGCTCATTATAATAAACGTTCAACAATCACAAGTCGGGAAATTCAAACTGCAGTTCGATTATTATTACCTGGTGAATTAGCAAAACACGCTGTTAGTGAAGGTACTAAAGCTGTTACTAAATACACAAGTTCAAAATAAATTTTAATTTAAATTTTATTGCAACTTACATCATCTATGAAATCGGCTCTCTTTTTAAGAGAGCCATCAAATATATTAAATAAGAGTAAATAATTTTTATAAATGGAGAAAAAATATTTCACGTGCTTGGTTCTCATTCCCCTGGCTATTAAGGTAAGGAGAAAAATAAGTCTATATCACTTGTAGATGGTGTAGCTTCCTAACGTTGAAAGACATTCATTCTAATCGATCCAGTATTTTAGAAATTTATTCGTTACATAATAAAGTACAATCATCCATATACTCTTATATTGAATTTTTTTAACATTTGTTATTATAAACAATAAACAATTTTATAAATTTATTCGTTACATAATAAAGTACATCCATCCATATACTCTTATATTGCATTTTTTTAACGGTTATCATAAACTGAAGTATGTCCTTAAATATGATATTTAATTTGATAATATTAAAAATAATTTCGTGCAACGCATTATTACTAGTTATTTATATCACATTAAGGTAAGGAGAAAAATAATTCTATATCACCTGTAGATGGTATAGCTTCCTAATGTTGAAAGACATTCAAATCGATCCAGTATTTTATAAATTCATTCGTTACATAATAAAGTACATCCATCCATATACTCTTATATTGAATTTTTTTAACGGTTATCATAAACTGTAGTATGTCCTTAAATATGATATTTAATTTGATAATATTAAAAATAATTTCGTGCAACGCATTATTACTAGTTATTTATATCAAATTATAAAAAAAAATTACATTTGTAGGAATTGTTAATTATAATTTATATATTATATAATATAGTAACAATACAATATCTAGTAATATATAGGTAGTTTAATATATATAATATTAAATTAACATAGATATTCATTATAATAATATGATGATATTTATTAACAAAATATTTTAACTCTTATATGATTATAATTAGTGGCTTCCCATACAGGGAAGCCTTTGGAAATTTATTGGATGTATTAAATATTGTTTAATAAATTTACTAAATATCTTAAGTAAATCATTATAATTTCTTAACCTCCAAAACCGTACAGTGTACGACCTTGTCGTTTCAAAGCATATACAACATCCATAGCTGTAACTGTTTTACGTTTTGCGTGTTCAGTATATGTAACAGCATCACGAATTACATTTTCAAGGAATACTTTCAGTACACCACGAGTTTCTTCATAAATTAAACCAGATATACGTTTTACTCCACCTCTTCGTGCTAAACGACGAATTGCTGGTTTTGTAATACCTTGGATATTATCACGCAAAACTTTTCTATGACGTTTTGCACCCCCTTTTCCAAGTCCTTTACCACCTTTGCCTCTACCAGTCATATTAATAAATTTTTATTTACAATAATTAAACCAACAGGAAGGTAGATGTTATCCACTGAATAGAATAGTAATGTATGCCACGAAAATTTCAATGTCTTTTTATATAAAGTATTGAATAAAATATAAGCCACGCCTCTTAAATTTAATTGGTTTACATATTTAGAGTTGACCAATAGCGTTTTACAATAAAATTCATAAATTTCATATAAATATAAATGAAATGGTTGGAGAATCACCTATTTTTATACTACATTAACGATATCCCGAGGGATCGAGCTACCGAAACAGCTCTCTTCACCGACGACACGGCCATCTATTGTTCCTCATGGCAACCGAAACAAGTTTCGAGTTGCCTTCAATCCCGATTGACCATCCTTGAAAACTATTTCAAGTCATGGAAAATCAAAATTAACCCTACAAAGACCCAATCTATTCTCTTCACTCGAAAGAATAAATTTTCAACATACACGCTTGGATTGAAGATGTTTGACACGCAAATCCAGCAAACTCATAGTGTTGTCTATCTGGGTGTAATCCTCCAAAGGCAGTTGAACTGGACACAGAACGCCAAAAGGCGCCTGGCCCTGGGAAACGCATCCTTTGCAGGATTGTACCCACTACTCAGCCCCAGGAGTAAACTGGACGAACGTTTAAAGCATCGACTCTACAAGTCATGTATCCGCCCAGTACTGACGTACGCAGCCCCTATTTGGACTAACGTTGCATATTCGCTCATCACGAAGATGCAGCAATTCCAAAATCGTTGCCTTCGAGTCATCTCGAAAAAACCCCCAAGATTTCCGTCCGAAGCTCTCCACCGCGAAACTGGACACCCAACTATTCCAAACTTTATCCTTACCACATCAAAATCCTTTTTCCAATCTTCACGCAACAATCCCTTCCCGGAAATCAGCAAACTGGGTCAATTTGACCCAAGGATGCTGCTTTTTGGGAAAAGATTTCCCATGCCACACGATGTCGGTTGCACCTAGTTCCGGTGTAATCTTAATTGTATATAGTTTCTTTTCTTTTCTTATCTTAATTTACAGGTTAAGCTAGTTTTAGGGGTGGCCTATCCATCCACATAGGTTAAGTATTTTCAAATGGTTTTTTTAAAAATTTTCCATTTTATTAAAACGATGTAATGAAAAATTGTAATCTCGATGTAACTAGTATATAAGATGATGTATTATAGATAAAGCTTAGGCTAGGTGCTATAGTTATAAGCCGATTTGTTTTTTTGTATATATTTTTGATGAAATAAAGAATTATTAATTTGAAAAATTTGAATTTGGAGAATCACTTAAACGTTTGCTTTTGAAGTATTAAAGTGTTTAATTTCTTTATATAATTTGGTATTTAATACAAAATATTATTATTTTAAAATGGCTAGAACTAAGCAAACTGCTCGTAAATCAACAGGTGGTAAAGCACCAAGAAAACAATTAGCAACAAAAGCTGCACGTAAAAGTGCACCAGCTACTGGTGGAGTAAAAAAACCACATAGATATCGTCCTGGTACTGTAGCTTTACGAGAAATTCGTCGTTATCAAAAGAGTACCGAATTGTTGATTCGTAAATTACCATTCCAACGTTTAGTACGTGAAATTGCACAAGATTTCAAAACAGATTTACGTTTTCAAAGTTCAGCTGTTATGGCCTTACAAGAAGCAAGTGAAGCTTATTTAGTAGGTTTGTTTGAAGATACTAACTTATGTGCCATTCATGCAAAGCGTGTAACAATTATGCCAAAGGACATACAATTGGCAAGACGAATTCGTGGTGAACGTGCCTAAGGAACTTATTACGAATATAAATTTCATAATAATTAATATTTTCGGTCCTATTTATAGGACCAAAAATTATTATTAAATAAGAGTATTTTATTTTAAATATAAAAATAAAATTTACTAATAGTAAATAAAATTATTTATGTATATAAAAAGATATTTTAAATTTAAAAAATATTTCGTTTTTTTATATTATTAAATTTTAATACACATTATAATATTAGTTTAATTTTTAGCAATTATTCATTAATTTTATAAGATACTAGCAGACCCGACCACGTGTTGCTGTGGCTATTATTTTTCTTATATTACATTGTAGTAAATAATTTAAGAGAAATGGTAGTAGAACATAAGTCACGGGGACCAACATGCGTTTTACATAGATACCAGTTGTAAAAAAATATGGCGACCTCCATGACAGATTTTCTACTACCGTAACCCCTTAGTAAAATAAACTTATTATCTGGGAACGAATTCGGAAACGATAAAGCTTGCATAAAAATCGTCTGGATTGGGATTTGAACGGGAAGTGCTTTGAACACGATTGATTTAAATTTTTTTACAGTTGATATTAAGCAAAAATCAATACAAAGGAATTAATTTATTATTATTTTTATTCAATTTTGTAACAAATGAGTATATTTATTATTATTTTTATTCAATTTTGTAACAAAGTTGTTAGTAAAGAACATGTGACACTTAAATATATGAATGAGGTAGGTAGGGCAGATAGTCATAAATCCTTAACAATAATATTTATTATTTTGAATTATAAATACTTTTAATTTCAATTTAATTTAGCACTAATCGGTGTACAATATTTTTGGTTAACCTACCTTTAGCTAACACAAATAGATTCGACGGTTTCTCTACACGTGAACATACAACATATAGTTGCCCATGAGAAAAACATGGATTTTCTAAATTCAAACCACAAATGGACATGGTTTGGCCTTGAGACTTATTTAAAGACATGGCAAAAGCTAAACGAATTGGAAACTGTAAAGGATACCTTCTAAAGGGTATGGTAGAACCCTGACGGTGTCATTGGAATACGTGACAGCAGGACCACTTCTTCTTTAAAGGTCATCGGTTATATTGATGAATTGTAGCTTACTAATTAAAGCGTTAGTACTTTTAACTTAACACCATTTATTGGATACTCAATCAAATCAACTAACTACTTTATACAGTGCCATCTATTCGATACTTACTAAATCAAGACAACTGACTTGAACTGATTATACCGCCATCTGCTAGAATCTTGTCGAACTATGTATCTTTGTTAGATTTAGACTACCATCTATTAAAATATTATCGAACTATATCTCTTTGTCATAAAAAACAATTAATTCGCAATAAATTAAAATTGCAATCTCTAATTAAGAAATAAATTATCCTATCTCTTAAGTTGAAGCATTGCACGCATTTAAAAAAAAAAAAAAACCTTCGAATTGGTTCAGTAGTTTCGGAGTCCATCGCGATCAAACAATGTGACATGTAATTTATTAAGATAAGATTATATACTGTTACATTATTAATTATAACCAGTTTATTATTACCCTTAATTAATATCAGATAATATTATAAAAGAACAACAGCACACAGTGTTCCCAAGCGGTCACCCATCCAAGTACTGACTGTGCCCAATGTTGCTTAACTTAAGTGATCAGACGAGAACTTGTGCTTTCAACATGGTATGGCCGTTGTCAATAGATAACATGTTTAAATGAATATATATTTAAATACATATTGATAAATTTTCCTGGTAAATGGTAAATAAAAATTATATTTAAATTTTTAATATTATATTTTAATTATATTATTAAAAAAATTAAAAATTTTTATCTAATGAAATAATTTGAATATAAATAATGGAAACATATATGAGGTGACCATAATCATGATTACAAAAACGTTTAATTAAAAATACCCATATAACTTAATATGATATATTTATGATTCTCCTAATAGGATTTAACATAACCGTGGTTAAATTAATTTATGTTACATATTCGCTTATATTATAAAATTAAATGAACAATCATATAATATTTCTTATTAGAAAGTTCGTCATGTGGACCTTGCGGGTCGTACCTATAACACTTGTTTTTTTATTTTTTATTCTTTCGTATATAACATTTCAAATAATTATGTACTCTTATTAAAAATTAATTTGTGGTCTAAAATTAAGACCAAAATTATTTTTTTTTTCAAAAATAATCGAAATTTCAATATATTATTAAAGAAACATATCATTTCTTTTTTGGTGCAGCCTTTTTTATTTTAGTTGGCGATGATTTTGAGACAGAAGCTTTTTTAGGTTTTGGTACTTTTGGCTTACGAACAGGACTACTTTTAGCCGTAGTTTTTGTAGACTTTGTCTTAGCTGGGTGTTTTTTAGCTACAGTAGTTGATTTTGATGTAATTTTCTTTGTAGCTGTTGATGATGGAGTAGTTTTCTTTGCTTTTGGTTTTTTAGCCGCTAAAGATGTACCAGTAGTTTTCTTCTCTTTTGGTGCCCTTTTAGTTTTAACACTCTTTGTAGAAACCTTAGAACCGCTATCCTTTTTTGATACTTTTGATTTAGATGAAGAATTCGATGAAGCGGATGGAGCCAATTTAAATGAGCCAGAAGCTCCTTTACCTTTTGTCTGTACCAAAGCACCTTCAGTAACGGCTGCTTTTAAATACTTTTTAATAAATGGTGAAATTTTATCAGAATCAACTTTGTAATTTGCAGCTAAATATTTTTTAATTGCTTGTAATGATGAACCCCCACGTTCTTTTAAATTTTTAATTGCATTTACAACCATTTCTGACGTGCGTGGATGAGTTGGTTTTGAATGTTGTTTTGTACGTTTAGCACCCGATGTAGCTGCTTTTTTTGTTGGTGTTGTAGAGCCAGCAGTAACTGCTGTTGCCGCAACAACTGTGGAATTTTCTTCTGCCATAATTATCTTTATTAAATAAAAATATATATGTATATATATATATATATATAAATATATATATATATATATATATATATATATATATTTTATATATATATATATATTTTTTATATATATATTTAATAATAAAATGATAAAATATAACAATTCTATCAAATATAAAATATAGTTTTCTAATATATATTCAAATTAATAATTCTTTATTTCATCAAAAATATATACATAATACAAATCGGCTTATAACTATAGCACCTAGCCTAAGCTTTATCTATAATACATCATCTTATATACTAGTTACATCGAGATTACAATTTTTCATTACATCGTTTTAATAAAATGGAAAATTTAAAAAAAACCATTTGAAAATACTTAACCTATGTGGATGGATAGGCCACCCCTAAAACTAGCTTAACCTGTAAATTAAGAAAAGAAAAGAAAAAGAAACTATATACAATTAAGATTACACCGGAACTAGGTGCAACCGACATCGTGTGGCATGGGAAATCTTTTCCCAAAAAGCAGCATCCTTGGGTCAAATTGACCCAGTTTGCTGATTTCCGGGAAGGGATTGTTGCGTGAAGATTGGAAAAAGGATTTTGAGGTGGTAAGGATAAAGTTTGGAATAGTTGGGTGTCCAGTTTCGCGGTGGAGAGCTTCGGACGGAAATCTTGGGGGTTTTTTCGAGATGACTCGAAGGCAACGATTTTGGAATTGCTGCATCTTCGTGATGAGCGAATATGCAACGTTAGTCCAAATAGGGGCTGCGTACGTGAGTACTGGGCGGATACATGACTTGTAGAGTCGATGCTTTAAACGTTCGTCCAGTTTACTCCTGGGGCTGAGTAGTGGGTACAATCCTGCAAAGGATGCGTTTCCCAGGGCCAGGCGCCTTTTGGCGTTCTGTGTCCAGTTCAACTGCCTTTGGAGGATTACACCCAGATAGACAACACTATGAGTTTGCTGGATTTGCGTGTCAAACATCTTCAATCCAAGCGCGTATGTTGAAAATTTATTCTTTCGAGTGAAGAGAATAGATTGGGTCTTTGTGGGGTTAATTTTGATTTTCCATGACTTGAAATAGTTTTCAAGGATGGTCAATCGGGATTGAAGGCAACTCGAAACTTGTTTCGGTTGCCATGAGGAACAATAGATGGCCGTGTCGTCGGCGAAGAGAGCTGTTTCGGTAGCTCGATCCCTCGGGATATCGTTAATGTAGTATAAAAATAGGCGGGGTCCAAGCAAGGAGCCTTGAGGTACACCAGCTTTCACACTGTATTGGTTCGATGTACTTTGTTGGATGTGGATTTGGGATTTCCGGTTGGACAAATAGGAAATTAGGAATTTTAGGATGTATATTGGAATGTTAAATTTGGAGAGTTTGTGGATTAGTCCATCGTGCCAAACTGTGTCGAAAGCTTTTTCGATGTCCAAAAGGACCATGCCTGTGGATTTGTTCCAATTAAATCCGGTAGCAATATGTTCAGTAAGTCGGTGAAGCTGGCTTACTGTGGAATGGTTCGATCTGAAACCGAACTGTTGGGGGATAAGCTGTCTATGGATATTTTCATGCGACTGCAGCCGATTCAATACTACTTTCTCCATGACCTTGCTGAGAGATGGCAGCAAGCTAATGGGTCGGTAGCTCGAAGGCGACTTAGGTAGCTTTCCCGGCTTCGGAAGCGCTAAAACCTTAGCGGTTTTCCAAAGGTCGGGAAAATAACCAAGCCTCAAGCATGCAGTATAGATATAACTGAGCTGAACAACCGTCTTCCGAGGAAGATAGCGGAGCACAACGTTAGTTATTCCATCATCACCCGGAGCTTTCCTGCATTTAAGTTTCCTTAAAATGCTGGATACCTCTTGAGGTGATACGCTGTCAACATCGATGGGATTTATGGTGGAAGAGCGAATATTTTCCAAGGATTCGGACACCAAGTGGGCCGTTTCTTCTTCGTGATATTCGTCGCCATCTGTTAAGCTGTGCGCCTTAGAGAAGGTGTCAGCTAGAAGTTGGGCTTTGTCGGAATCCGAGTAAAGGTACCCATTTTCCGACAAGAGGGGAGGTAGTCTTTTCGAACGATTACGCAAATTTTTAGCAATTTTCCATACATTGTTATCACGAGTGGTCAGAGCCGAAATCCTCTCGTTCCACATGTCATCTCTGGTGCGCGTGACTTTATCTCGAATATCGGCTGACATTCGCCTCATGGCATCATGAAGCTCAGGCAGCCTAACACGTTGCCAAAATTTGCGTAGTTTGTTCCGAGTCTGTATGAGTTTAAGTGTGTCAGCATCTAATTTTAATTGATATCCGAGGTTCCGAGTTATCCTAGGAATAAACTTTTCGGTAGCAACTACGATACTTTTCGTGAGCTTACTGACCTCCAAGTCTATTTGGTCGGTGGAATTGATCTGGGGCGTGATCAGGGTTTCGACGTTCAGATACTCTTTAAACAGTTTCCAGTCTGCTTTCTCGAAATCCAGCCGGGTTTGCACAGTTGTAGCACCCTTCATTTCACCTAGGGTGAAAGTGATCGGGCGATGGTCACTATGCAAATCCAAATGAACATCTAAGTCTGACAGAAGGTCACAGTTTTTGAGTATCGTTAAGTCGATGGTTTGAGGTGGGCGGGAAGCAGCATCGGGGTAGTAGGAGGGCTCGTCTGGGTACGCAACAATGAAGTTACGTTTCAGAGACTGCGCAAATAGCGCGTTGCCGTTTGCATTATTGGATGTACAATTCCAAGAAATGTGACGCGCATTGTAATCTCCCATGATCACAGCGCGATCATGGGTTCTCACAATACGATCAATATCCCTTCCTTGTAGTAGTCTATCTGGGGGGTTGTATAAAGATGTGACTTTATAATTACCACAATTAGCCGAGATAAGAACGGAGACGGCTTCGAGACTGCCGTCTTCGGGAGGCAAGATACAATGTTTGACATCGTGTCTAACAAATAAGGCAACCCCGCCACCATTCCTGGCGGCGCGGTCACGGCGATAGGTAAAGTATCCAGGGATACTTATTTTCTTATCCGGCTTTAACCATGTTTCGCTGATGGCTGCAACATGGATCCGATGCTGCTCTAGGAATGAGTGAAGCTCGGGTAATTTGCGTTGGAGACTTTGAGAGTTCCATTGCAAAAAGCGAATCTGGGATCTAGTTGAAGAGGGATGAGATATCATTATCGAATAAATGATCCGTCATCTCGAAAAACTTGAAGAGTTTTTCTTGGTTTGAATTACATAGTTTCCACGCGGCCTCTACTTTAATCCTGAGTTTCAGGAGGTCCATGAAATCAAGGGGTTTAGAACCACCAGTTTCCAATGGAGGTGGAACTGGTGAAGATTCTATATCCTCGAAGAATGGGTTGAGTGGGGAAATGGGGGGACACACAATATCGGTTACCTCTTTCTCCGGTGTCTTCTTAATTGTCCACGGGTTTGAAGTGGGCAATGGCGCTGGTTTGAAATTTTGTGTCGCTGGTCTCCTGATGGCTGATTGACTGCTACCTTGGTGACTGGTACCTCTGTTTGGGGCGTTGACCTCTTTTGGACGAGGAAGGGCCGGGAAATCCCTGGCCTTGAATGATGATGGGCGGCCTTGCGCCTCGCCCTGAGCGGCCTTGCGCCTCGCTCCTGCTGCTCGGGATGCTGTTGCTGCCACGTAAGTCTTCCTAACTGAACAATCCATGGAACTTGCCGGATGCGCCGCGCCGCAGTTGCAGCACTTTGCAGGCTCCGACCGAGGGATCTCGCATTTGCTTGAAGCGTGGTTTTTGCCACACTTCACGCAACGTACGGATCCACGACAGTTCCGTGAACCATGTCCGTAAAGTTGACAACGGTAGCACTGTACAGCACCCCGTTTGTTTACGTATTTGTTGACACGACATGGAACGCCGCATATCCATCGGATGTTAAGGACGCTTTGGGCTTGCGTCCCCTTTGCAAATTGTACAAGGCGAGACACCCGTAAGCTCTCGCCTTCTACTTTTGAAAGTACCATGACCTTTTGTGGATTAAGGCCATGCTTTTTTAAATCTTCGGCCACCATGTCGTCTGAATGGTGGCGCATTGTTCCATGAAGGACGTATTTCGGTTCAACGTCCTCTTTCGTTCCGTAAAAATGGAACGGCATTTGAATTTCTTCAAGCCGTTCCTTACATTTAGTGTAATCGCGATCTGAGTCGCAATGTACACTTATAGTCGTGGTACCGAAAGTGAACCTTACGGTACCAGTAGCTGCCGCTTTAATTGCTTCTTCCACCTTTTGAAAATTGGTGAGGGCCATGTGCACGACAATTGGGCTCGGCTTCTTGTTCCTTGTTGGAATACTTTTGCTCTCGGCGATATCAATGAGTGGTCCATATTTGTTGTGGACCTCTGTTGCCAATTTCTTGGTGGACGGTGCGTCGTTATTGTTTGTTTTCCTGCCTCTTTTCCTGGGTTTGACCGGCTGGAATTCTTCGTCCATTGGTGTTGGTGCTACTGCTGATGTTGCTGCTGGTGATGATGATGATGATGCTGTTGGTGTTGATCCTGATGATGCTGTTGGTGTTGATCCTGATGACGCTGTTGGTTTTGATCCTGATGATGATGATGCTGTTGGTGTTGATGCTGATATCATTGATGGCTTTGCCATATTTTTTGGTTTTGATACCACCGCCTTCCCGGCGGTGGGCGCCATTTTCGGTGGGGATTCCAATCTAAAAATTAGAAAAATAACACATTAAATTTAAATAAAATTTAAACAAAATGCCTAGATAATTTAAAAAATACTTAATGATTGTAAACTATACAAAATGTAAATACCACAATTCAAAAAGTATATTGTAAATTATTTTTTATTTTTGTACTGGTACAAACAAATTCAAACAACAAATAAATTTGTTATTTGGAACTTGCCTGAAGCAGGTAAAAATAAGAAATCAATAAAAATAAAATTATTTTGTGATCAGTTAACAAAATAAAAATAAAAACTCTTATAAAGCACAGGTATAAAATAAAATTTTATCGCTGAGCAGGTATCGACTAGCAGTGTTGTTAGTATCAACACTTAACATCGAATGGTAATATATATAAATGACAAACAAATAGCCCATATGCAAGACAAACTACCATGTAGAAAACATTATTTATTAAATACTATTTATAATTTACTATTAGAGTAAACATGAATATTTTTTAATTTTTTATATATATTAATTAAAAAATGATTATTTTAGTAAAATTTTTTATTTTTTGAATATATAAATTATTAATTTTATAGTAAATAATAATAGATAAACGTTTTTTAATATGAATTATTTCATACGTTATAAAAAATAAAATTCATAAATTACGCAAAAAAATAAATCGTTTTATTTTTAATAATTATCAATTATTTATAAATGATTATGTTGTAAATGATTTCAAAATATATTAAAAAATATATATATATAATTTAATGAAAAATTCAATTTTTTTAAATAGACATTGTATGGGTATTTAAATCATGTTTTTATATAATGTGTAAATTGAACATTGGAAAAATATTTTTAATTAGAATGTAATTTTATAAAAAATATTATATTAATATTAACTAGGTATATAAATAAATATTTATTAATAATATATATATTAATTATATTTTGTTATAATTAATAATTTAGTTACATATAGTTCTATTTACAAACAAATATATTATAAATGCTTAAAATGATTGTTGAAATTTAAATGGTTGAATTTGTTTTGATTGGATATAATTAACCTAAGTTTTATTAAATTACTTTTATTTTTATAATAAAATAATTAAATTATTTGAAAAACAATATATAATAGGGCGTGCAGTCCCTTTCCACAGAAGAAGTGAAACTTTGTAATATGGAAATGAAAATAGGAAGAGGGATAGAAATTGATTTTTAGTGAAGTCATATTGTTTCTTGAAGACAAACTTTATAAACATTGCTTACAATTCACAATTGATCGCATCTTTCAATTTCCATTTTAATTTTCGAAATTCTATTTTTTCAATAATTCTTGCAAAAACTGCATCAATGGTAGTTTCCCCTTTGATTGTTGGATCATTTCTACCATTTATATTTTCAAAGATGGCACTCGTACTAACTTTCTATTCCCTTTACTCAGGAACTTGGAAAGTTTAACGAAACATTGCTTTCATACCCCATCCATGTAAGCGTTAAACTTTTATCGAAACCTTGTTAGAAGTCGCATTAGAAGTTTCACTTCAATAAAATTATATGTATTTACTTTTTTATTGAATCTATTGATGAACTGAAAATTATAACGTATTATTAAACAATGAATAAAAATAATTTTTGTATTGGTACGAAATGAAATTGTTTAGTTATTTTAATTAATTAAGTATTTTACTTCAATAATTTATACTTCTTTATTTCCTATTGTAAACAATGTATCTATGTGAAAATATTATTTAAATGATTAGACTATGTATTTAAAGTGTAAAAAAAAAAAAAAAATGATTTTTCTCCATAACAAACATGTTTCTGTTGAACTAAACCTCTCAATTGACTAAATGCAATTAATTATTTTTAAACTTAATCATCTCGTGTTGTCAAAAATAGAAAATATCAATAACTGAAATTTTAAACAATATATGACACAAATAAACCTAAATACCTAAGATGTATGTTTTCTAAAAAGAACCAAAAACAAAGAAGCTGTAAAAATATAAGAGAGAAAAAAGGCAAAATAAAAAGTGGTAAAAATTTCCATATATAACAACGATTAAAACTGATTTTATGGTTATTTAAATGAAAAAATATATTTTTATTTCTTTCAATTTTCCGTCAGGTTTTAGATAAAAAAAAAAAAAAAAAAAAAATTAATATATATATATAAATGCAATATACATATTATTTATTTATAGCTTTTTATATTGGATATTTAAAGTATTTTGTTAATCCTCATGTTTAAAAATCTCATAAACAATGCTAAAAAATTATATTTAAAATAAAATATTATATCAATTAGAGTGAACTTATTATTTTTCTTAATATCAATGTAAATAATGGTGCAAGATAGAAATATATAATTATATTGAAGTGAAACTTCTTTAGGCGCGACTAGGGAGTAACTCAGATTTTTTTTCTGACGGAAGTAACGTTTCCGCCATTTAAAAATAATAATAATTCTGATTGGTTGTAAGTATGTTTCCGCCATTTAAAAATAATAATTCTGATTGGTTATAAGTATATGTCATATACTACACGCTTCTTGACTTAATTAAATTTTTTTTAAATCTCTAAATATACTTGTTTATTTATTACTTTTAAAATAAGTAAATTAAAAATAAATTTTCTGACAATTGCGACATTTTATAATATTTAATAACAAGGTTATATTGACATGTGCTGATCTAACCTTCAATTTGCTACTCTCAATTATTTTAAGAAATTATGATGACATTCAATTACCTGTTTCGAATGAATAATATTAATATAACATTTAAATAATCTTTGTAAAGCACATGAATAATAAATATAATTAAATTATAATATAATATTTATTTATTTAAGTTAATATTTAATCATTTCAGTGATATATGTCGTCAACGCCAAAGAAGTTTCACTTCAATCGCGCGTAAAGGTTACACGCACACTTTTATTATATAATATGATACATAAATAATACTCTTATTTAATATAAATTTGTGGCCTTTATAAAAAAAGGCCTATGATCGATGAATCTTTAAGCAATAAGTCAGTTTGTATAATTTATGCTTTCTTTTCAGTTTTCTTTGGTAATAGCACAGCTTGAATGTTTGGTAAAACACCACCTTGTGCAATTGTAACACCAGATAATAATTTATTTAATTCTTCATCATTACGAATAGCCAATTGTAAATGACGTGGAATAATACGAGTTTTTTTATTATCACGGGCAGCATTTCCTGCCAATTCAAGAACTTCAGCAGCTAAATATTCCATAACTGCAGCCAAATATACTGGAGCACCAGCACCTACACGTTCAGCATAGTTTCCTTTACGTAATAATCTATGAATTCTTCCAACTGGAAATTGTAATCCAGCTCGGCTAGATCTAGACTTTGCCTTTCCTTTAACTTTACCTCCTTTACCTCGTCCAGACATTTTTAATAAATTTAATAATTAAAATTTAACAATATAAAATCACACTGATGTACACGTTACAACACCTAACGTTAGAATGTATACATCATTTAACTTATTTACTATATTTGTAGATACTGTAACGTTATACATCAACCAATGATATATAACTATTTGTCTCATCCAATCAGAGAATAGAATTATTGGTAGCACAAGCATCTACCGTTTAGTATATAATAAACTAGTTGAACGATAATTATACACATACACGTATTGACTGGTGTTCTGTAACTATCTGTTAATATTTATTGTTAATAACAATGCCACCAAAAACAAGTGGAAAAGCAGCTAAAAAAGCTGGTAAGGCTCAAAAAAATATTTCAAAAAGTGATAAAAAAAAGAAACGTAAGCGTAAAGAGTCATACGCAATTTACATTTACAAAGTATTGAAACAAGTGCATCCTGACACTGGTATATCAAGTAAAGCCATGAGTATTATGAATAGTTTTGTTAATGATATTTTTGAAAGAATTGCTGCTGAAGCATCACGTTTAGCTCATTATAATAAACGTTCAACAATCACAAGTCGGGAAATTCAAACTGCAGTTCGATTATTATTACCTGGTGAATTAGCAAAACACGCTGTTAGTGAAGGTACTAAAGCTGTTACTAAATACACAAGTTCAAAATAAATTTTAATTTAAATTTTATTGCAACTTACATCATCTATGAAATCGGCTCTCTTTTTAAGAGAGCCATCAAATATATTAAATAAGAGTAAATAATTTTTATAAATGGAGAAAAAATATTTCACGTGCTTGGTTCTCATTCCCGTGGCTATTAAGGTAAGGAGAAAAATAAGTCTATATCACTTGTAGATGGTGTAGCTTCCTAACGTTGAAAGACATTCATTCTAATCGATCCAGTATTTTAGAAATTTATTCGTTACATAATAAAGTACAATCATCCATATACTCTTATATTGAATTTTTTTAACATTTGTTATTATAAACAATAAACAATTTTATAAATTTATTCGTTACATAATAAAGTACATCCATCCATATACTCTTATATTGCATTTTTTTAACGGTTATCATAAACTGAAGTATGTCCTTAAATATGATATTTAATTTGATAATATTAAAAATAATTTCGTGCAACGCATTATTACTAGTTATTTATATCACATTAAGGTAAGGAGAAAAATAATTCTATATCACCTGTAGATGGTATAGCTTTCTAACGTTGAAAGACATTCAAATCGATCCAGTATTTTATAAATTCATTCGTTACATAATAAAGTACATCCATCCATATACTGTTATATTAAATTTTTTTAACATTTATCATAAACTAAAGTATGTTCTTAAATATGATATTTAATGTGATAATATTAAAAATAATTTCGTGCAACGCATTATAACTAGTTATTTATATCACATTATAAAAAAAAAAATTTAAACTTACATCTGAAGAAATTGTTAATTATAATTTATATATTATAAAATATATAAATATCTAGTAATATATAGCTTCAGACAAATATTTATATAAATAATATATTTTAATTATAAATAGAATTTATGATAACAATTTTATAAATTATATAATATTAAATTAACATAGATATTCATTTTTATAATAATATGATGATATTGGTTAACAAAATATTTTAACTCTTATATGATTATAATTAGTGGCTTCCCATACAGGGAGGCCTTTGGAAATTTATTGGATGTATTAAATATTATTTGATAAATTTACTAAATATCTTAAGTAAATCATTATATATTCTTAACCTCCAAAACCGTACAATGTACGACCTTGTCGTTTCAAAGCATATACAACATCCATAGCTGTAACTGTTTTACGTTTTGCGTGTTCAGTATATGTAACAGCATCACGAATAACATTTTCAAGGAATACTTTCAGTACACCACGAGTTTCTTCATAAATTAAACCTGATATACGTTTTACTCCACCTCTTCGTGCTAAACGACGAATTGCTGGTTTTGTAATACCTTGGATATTATCACGCAAAACTTTTCTATGACGTTTTGCACCCCCTTTTCCAAGACCTTTACCACCTTTACCTCTACCAGTCATATTAATAAATTTTTATTTACAATAATTAAACCCGCAGGAAAGAAATAGATGTTATTCACTAAATAGAATAGTAATGTATGCCACCAAAATTTCAATGTCTTTTTATATAAAGAATTGAATAAAATATAAGCCACGCCTCTTAAATTTAATAGGTTTACATATTCAGAGTTGACCAATAGCGTTTTATAATAAAATTCATAAATTTCATATAAATATAAATGTAACGGTTGCAGATTCACACACAAAACTCATAGTGTTGTCTATCTGGGTGTAATCCTCCAAAGGCAGTTGAACTGGACACAGAACGCCAAAACGCCTCCTGGCCCTGGGAAACGCATCCTTTGCAGGATTGTACCCACTACTCAGCCCCAGGAGTAAACTGGACGAACGTTTAAAGCATCGACTCTACAAGTCATGTATCCGCCCAGTACTCACGTACGCAGCCCCTATTTGGACTAACGTTGCATATTCGCATCATCACGAAGATGCAGCAATTCCAAAATCGTTGCCTTCGAGTCATCTCGAAAAAACCCCTAAGATTTCCGTCCGAAGCTCTCCACCGCGAAACTGGACACCCAACTATTCCAAACTTTATCCTTACCACCTCAAAATCCTTTTTCCAATCTTCACGCAACAATCCCTTCCCAGAAATCAGCAAACTGGGTCAATTTGACCCCAGGATGCTGCATTTTAGGAAAAGATTTCCCATGCCACACGATATCAATTGAACCTAGTTCCGGTGTAATCTTAATTGTATATAGTATCTTTTTTCTTTTCTTTAATTTACAGGTTAAGCTAGTTTTAGGGATGGCCTATCCATCCACATAGGTTAAGTATTTTCAAATGGTTTTTTTTTCCATTTTACTAAAACAATGTAATGAAAAATTGTAATCTCGATGTAACTAGTATATAAGATGATGTATTATAGATAAAGCTTAGGCTAGGTGGTATAGTTATAAGCCGATTTGTATGTTATATATATTTTTTTGATAAAAATAAAGAATTATTAATTTGATACCTGCTCAGCGATAACATTTTTTTTTTATACCTGTGCATTTATAAGAGATTTTGTTTTTGTAACTGATCACAAAATAATTTTATTTTTATTGATTATTTGTTATTTGATTATATGATTTTGTTTTTATTTATTTTTATGACAAATCACACAACAGTTATGTAAGCTTTCGCTTAAGGCTTAGGATCGACTGCCTCATGTACAAATGCTGTTGACATGAAACCTTTCTCCACTTCAGTCCACTAGGTTTTCACTAGAGTATTTGCTACTACCACCAAGATCTGCACCGATGGCGGCTCCAGATGGCCTCACGGCCAATCCTTCCGCGCACACCTACTCGTTAGGGTTTCATGATAAAAGATAAATCTTTTATCGAAAATACCAACTAACGGTAGAGTAGAAGCATGACGCTTCAGCAACATCCATTTTCAGGGCTAGTTGCTTCGGCAGATGAGTTGTTACACACTCCTTAGCAGATTCCGACTTCCATGGCCACCGTCCTGCTGTCTTAAGCAACCAACGCCTTTCATGGTATCCCATAAGCGTCAATTTTGGCGCTTTAACTCTACGTTTGGTTCATCCCACAGCGCCAGTTCTGCTTACCAAAAGTGGCCCACTTGGCACTCTGATCCATATATAAAAAAATATATTCTCATAGCTTCACATTATAAATAATGTTTTTAAGCAAGCTAGAGATCTCACCCATTTAAAGTTTGAGAATAGGTTGAGGTCGTTTCGGCCCCAAGGCCTCTAATCATTCGCTTTACCGGATGAGACTCTTATATAATGAACGCCAGCTATCCTGAGGGAAACTTCGGAGGGAACCAGCTACTAGATGGTTCGATTAGTCTTTCGCCCCTATACTCAGTTCCGACGATCGATTTGCACGTCAGAATCGCTACGGACCTCCATCAGGGTTTCCCCTGACTTCATCCTGACCAGGCATAGTTCACCATCTTTCGGTTCCCAGCGTGTACGCTCTAGGTGCGCCTCTATTATAAAATAATCCGAAAACTAAATTATAATAATATAAGACGCCCTAGGAGTGCGATATTTAATACTTAATATAAATATATCCTCCTTTTATAATTTATAAAAAAATATAAATAATATTTACTTTCATTATGCCTTTGGGTTTCATAAAATTTTTAAATATTTCAATGAAAAAATATTTTATTCCCAATGACTTGCGCACATGCTAGACTCCTTGGTCCGTGTTTCAAGACGGGTCCTGAAAGTACCCAAAGCTATATCGTCACTGACAGATAAATTTTTAATAAAAAAAATAGAGCCAGTTCATTATCACACACCTACTGACAGTTAAATAGAATCATATAACGGCATAAAATCCGTATATAAAATATTTTTTATTTAAAAATTAAAACCTATTTACACTCGTGGTGAAACTGAACGCGTTAATAACGCGGCTCAATATCAATTTATAATTAATACTATCAAACAATTAATCAAGAACATAGGCGTTTAACATACTCAAAATATTATCAAAAAATAATATTTTACATTAATCAACGCAGAAATGCCTATAGATTAATATTTAATGGGTCGCAACGTCCTACAAGATGAGAAATGCATACCTCGTTATCATACAATTAACAATATACAGCAGTGCATATATTTTTACTAAAAATACATTTTTAATAAAAATTTTTGTCACATGATAGTACAAATTGGTTGATTAACGATAAAAAGTAAATGAATCTCATCTTTCGACCTTTCGAGTTTCTCAGGTTTACCCCTGAACGGTTTTATGTACTCTTTAACTCTCTCTTCAAAGTTCTTTTCAACTTTAGATGGATTTCTCTATATATATATGTATGTTTGCTATAGACAAAATGTACTTGCTTTATGCATCCATCACATAATAACTACTGAAAATAGATATAATTAATTTTATACACTCTTTCTACTGAAAATAGATATAATTATTTTTATACACTCTTTCTATATATATATATATATATATATATATATATATATATATATATATATATATATATATATATATATATATATATATATATATATATATATATATATATATATATATATATATATATATATGTATGTTTGCTATAGCCACAAAATACTTGTTGCAACTTCTATCACATAATAACTAATGATAATGCATGCTTATAAACATTTATATTGTCAGCCCCATAAATAATTCAAAAACCAATTTCCTTTGTTTTAAACTCAAAATTCAAATTATTATATTTATACACATTCTCTATATATAATATATGTATGTTTAGTATTGCCACACAAAGTAGTTGTAATATGTCTCACATAATAACTATTGATAATACATACTGTATTGATATTATTATTTTTAAATTGATATTATTTTTATTACAATTTGTAGATGCAATATTTATCATATAATAATTAATAATAATACATTTTTATTAATGATAACAATATTTAATAAATATCAACTATTATCATCATCATTTTATGTATACGCAAATGTATTTATTATTAATATATTAATATTAATAGCACTTCCCTAAATACTTAAAAAACCAATTTCCTTTGTTTCAAACTCAAAATGCAAATGAATAAAATTAACTCCTTCCCCTAATATATATATAACGAAAAAATAAATTTCCTTTGTTTCAAACTCAAAATGCAAAAGAATAAATTTAACTCCTTCCTCATATATATATATATACTGAAAAAATAAATTTCCTTTGTTTTAAACTCAAAATACAAATGAATAAATTTAACTCCTTCCTCATATATATATATATACTGAAAAAATAAATTTCCTTTGTTTCAAACTCAAAATACAAATGAATAAATTTAACTCCTTCCTCATATATATATATACTGAAAAAATAAATTTCCTTTGTTTTAAACTCAAAATACAAATGAATAAATTTAACTCCTTCCTCATATATATATATATATATACCGAAAAAATAAATTTCCTTTGTTTTAAACTCAAAATATAAATGAATAAATTTAACTCCTTCCTCATATATATATATATATACTGAAAAAATAAATTTCCTTTGTTTCAAACTCAAAATGCAAAAGAATAAATTTAACTCCTTCCTCATATATATATATACTGAAAAAATAAATTTCCTTTGTTTCAAACTCAAAATGCAAAAGAATAAATTTAACTCCTTCCTCATATATATATATACCGAAAAAATAAATTTCCTTTGTTTCAAACTCAAAATACAAATGAATAAATTTAACTCCTTCCTCATATATATATATACCGAAAAAATAAATTTCCATTGTTTCAAACTCAAAATTATGCATTAACTTTTTTATATTTTCAATACTTGCTTTATTTTATTATTATTATTATTTATTATTATACCATTTTTCATAACAATATTTTCTACATATATGTCATACAAGTTGCATATATATTAAAATATCAACTTTTATAAATAATATTGTTATAAAAATTTTTATTATCAATTAAATATGAATTTGTTCTAATATATTATCGACAACAACCATACTATATTAAAAACACCAGTTCTCGTCCGATCACTGAAGTTAAGAAATATTAGGCATTATGAGTACTATCATGGGAGACTAGATAGGAAAACAATGTGTTGTTGTCTAGAATATAAAATTTTTTATTTATTTTTTTTTTTTTTGAAGTAAAACTTCTTTAGGCGCGACTAGGGAGTAACTCAGATTTTTTTTTCTGACGGAAGTAACGCTTACTATAGTCTGTGTAGTTTCCGCCATTTAAAAATAATAATTCTGATTGGTTGTAAGTATATGTCATATACTACACGCTTCTTGATTTCGTACGTAAGAAATTATGATGACATTCAATTACCTGTTTCGAATGAATAATATTAATATAACATTTAAATAATCTTTGTAAAGCACATGAATAATAAATATAATTAAATTATAATATAATATTTATTTATTTAAGTTAATATTTAATCATTTCAGTGATATATGTCGTCAACGCCAAAGAAGTTTTACTTCAATCGCGCGTAAAGGTTACACGCACACACTTTTTTTTATTATTATTTTATTTATTTGGCTTTTATCAATAAGCAAAGTAGATAACATTTATTAGTATGAGATTGATTGATAAAATTGCAGTTTTTATTTATTTTATTCTTTTTTTTATATTATTCTTAATAAAATATTGTTATTATTATTATTAATATTATTAATGAAATTTCATATTATTATATGTGTTTCATTTTATAAAAAAATCCTTTTAAATTATTAAAAGGATTTATGATTAATTCTTAATAAATCAATTATTATTATTATTATTATTATCAATTATTATAATTAATAATATCGCTTATTAGTATAAGTAATGTCACATATTAGTATAAGTAATGTCAAGTATTAGTATAAGTAATATCATATATTAGTATAATTAATGTAACTTATTATTATAATTAATATCACTTATTGTTATAATTAATGTCAAGTATTAGTATAAGTAAAATCATATATTATTATAATTAATATCACTTATTATTATAATTAATGTCACTTATTATTATAAGTAATATCACATATTAGTATAAGTAAAATCAATTATTATTATAATTTATTAATATTATTATTATAGTTTTTTATTATTATTATTATTTCAAAATTTATTAATAAAAAAAGCCTCTTTTATAATAAAATAAAAGAGACATTAAAATTTTATAAATAAAATTAATTTATTTATTTTTAAGTGTTAAGTTTTAATTTTTTTTTTTTTTTTTTGCGAAAAAAAAGCCTTCCATATAGAAGATTATAAAATAATCATTTATAAAAAATTATATATTATACACTTTGTAATAAAAAAATAAATAAATAAATAAATAGATAAATAATACTATTACTCTTACCTATACACTCTCTTTGCTTATATTTTATTTTTTGATAATTATTATTTATTTGTTTTGGGGTAGATCTCGTTTATTATTTAATTAAAAAAGAAAAAAAAATATACGAATCCCCAACAAGCCAAGGGCTAAGTCTCAATAGATCGCAGCGTGGAAACTGCTCTACCGAGTACAACACCCTGCCAGGTACATGTAAGTCGTCTATACAAACGATTCCGAGTCCTGACGTCGTATATATATATATATTATACAAATTGACCGGCCCCCCCATAATCAACCGTTAATGAGATTGAATGAACATAGCACATAACATGCTATCTGGGCCCGTCATTCTATAATCATATATACGGTAAATAAAGGGGGCGCCGCCACTCGTGTGATAATAAATTTATAAAAAAATTTATTATCTTATTATTATTATTTTTTTTTATAATTATAATATAAAATACAAAATTATTAATTTGTTTCCATTTTAAATTTAATAATAAAATTTTTTTATAGATTAACAAATTATATATTTTTATTATAATATTTCATATTTTTATTATAAAAATTTATATATAAATATATATACTTCAACATTTAGTTTTTTGTTAGTGCTAGCTAGATTTTATTATTAATATTTAGTATCAATATATAGAAATATATTTAATTTTAATCTCGATGTAAAATCGAGAAAAATTTTAATCTCGATGTAACTAATATATAAGATGGTGTATTATAGATAAAGCTTAGGCTAGGTGCTATAGTTGTAAGCCGACTGGAATTTATATTTTGATGCAAATAATGAATATTCAAAAAAAAAAAAAAAAAATAAATAATAAAAAATATTTCAATGTAAATAATGGTGCAAGATAGAAATATATTATTATATAATATGTTACATAAATAGTACTCTTATTTAATATAAATTTGTGGCCTTTTTAAAAAAGGCCTATGATCGATGAATCCTTAAAGCAATAAGTCAGTTTGTATAATTTATGCTTTCTTCTCAGTTTTCTTTGGTAATAGCACAGCTTGAATGTTTGGTAAAACACCACCTTGTGCAATTGTAACACCAGATAATAATTTATTTAATTCTTCATCATTACGAATAGCCAATTGTAAATGACGTGGAATAATACGAGTTTTTTTATTATCACGGGCAGCATTTCCTGCCAATTCAAGAACTTCAGCAGCTAAATATTCCATAACTGCAGCCAAATATACTGGAGCACCAGCACCTACACGTTCAGCATAGTTTCCTTTACGTAATAATCTATGAATTCTTCCAACTGGAAATTGTAATCCAGCTCGGCTAGATCTAGACTTTGCCTTTCCTTTAACTTTACCTCCTTTACCTCGTCCAGACATTTTTAATAAATTTAATAATTAAAATTTAACAATATAAAATCACACTGATGTACACGTTACAACACCTAACGTTAGAATGTATACATCATTTAACTTATTTACTATATTTGTAGATACTGTAACGTTATACATCAACCAATGATATATAACTATTTGTCTCATCCAATCAGAGAATAGAATTATTGGTAGCACAAGCATCTACCGTTTAGTATATAATAAACTAGTTGAACGATAATTATACACATACACGTATTGACTGGTGTTCTGTAACTATCTGTTAATATTTATTGTTAATAACAATGCCACCAAAAACAAGTGGAAAAGCAGCTAAAAAAGCTGGTAAGGCTCAAAAAAATATTTCAAAAAGTGATAAAAAAAAGAAACGTAAGCGTAAAGAGTCATACGCAATTTACATTTACAAAGTATTGAAACAAGTGCATCCTGACACTGGTATATCAAGTAAAGCCATGAGTATTATGAATAGTTTTGTTAATGATATTTTTGAAAGAATTGCTGCTGAAGCATCACGTTTAGCTCATTATAATAAACGTTCAACAATCACAAGTCGGGAAATTCAAACTGCAGTTCGATTATTATTACCTGGTGAATTAGCAAAACACGCTGTTAGTGAAGGTACTAAAGCTGTTACTAAATACACAAGTTCAAAATAAATTTTAATTTAAATTTTATTGCAACTTACATCATCTATGAAATCGGCTCTCTTTTTAAGAGAGCCATCAAATATATTAAATAAGAGTAAATAATTTTTATAAATGGAGAAAAAATATTTCACGTGCTTGGTTCTCATTCCCGTGGCTATTAAGGTAAGGAGAAAAATAAGTCTATATCACTTGTAGATGGTGTAGCTTCCTAACGTTGAAAGACATTCATTCTAATCGATCCAGTATTTTAGAAATTTATTCGTTACATAATAAAGTACAATCATCCATATACTCTTATATTGAATTTTTTTAACATTTGTTATTATAAACAATAAACAATTTTATAAATTTATTCGTTACATAATAAAGTACATCCATCCATATACTCTTATATTGCATTTTTTTAACGGTTATCATAAACTGAAGTATGTCCTTAAATATGATATTTAATTTGATAATATTAAAAATAATTTCGTGCAACGCATTATTACTAGTTATTTATATCACATTAAGGTAAGGAGAAAAATAATTCTATATCACCTGTAGATGGTATAGCTTTCTAACGTTGAAAGACATTCAAATCGATCCAGTATTTTATAAATTCATTCGTTACATAATAAAGTACATCCATCCATATACTGTTATATTAAATTTTTTTAACATTTATCATAAACTAAAGTATGTTCTTAAATATGATATTTAATGTGATAATATTAAAAATAATTTCGTGCAACGCATTATAACTAGTTATTTATATCACATTATAAAAAAAAAAATTTAAACTTACATCTGAAGAAATTGTTAATTATAATTTATATATTATAAAATATATAAATATCTAGTAATATATAGCTTCAGACAAATATTTATATAAATAATATATTTTAATTATAAATAGAATTTATGATAACAATTTTATAAATTATATAATATTAAATTAACATAGATATTCATTTTTATAATAATATGATGATATTGGTTAACAAAATATTTTAACTCTTATATGATTATAATTAGTGGCTTCCCATACAGGGAGGCCTTTGGAAATTTATTGGATGTATTAAATATTATTTGATAAATTTACTAAATATCTTAAGTAAATCATTATATATTCTTAACCTCCAAAACCGTACAATGTACGACCTTGTCGTTTCAAAGCATATACAACATCCATAGCTGTAACTGTTTTACGTTTTGCGTGTTCAGTATATGTAACAGCATCACGAATTACATTTTCAAGGAATACTTTCAGTACACCACGAGTTTCTTCATAAATTAAACCTGATATACGTTTTACTCCACCTCTTCGTGCTAAACGACGAATTGCTGGTTTTGTAATACCTTGGATATTATCACGCAAAACTTTTCTATGACGTTTTGCACCCCCTTTTCCAAGACCTTTACCACCTTTACCTCTACCAGTCATATTAATAAATTTTTATTTACAATAATTAAACCCGCAGGAAAGAAATAGATGTTATTCACTAAATAGAATAGTAATGTATGCCACCAAAATTTCAATGTCTTTTTATATAAAGAATTGAATAAAATATAAGCCACGCCTCTTAAATTTAATAGGTTTACATATTCAGAGTTGACCAATAGCGTTTTATAATAAAATTCATAAATTTCATATAAATATAAATGTAACGGTTGCAGATTCACACACAAAACTCATAGTGTTGTCTATCTGGGTGTAATCCTCCAAAGGCAGTTGAACTGGACACAGAACGCCAAAACGCCTCCTGGCCCTGGGAAACGCATCCTTTGCAGGATTGTACCCACTACTCAGCCCCAGGAGTAAACTGGACGAACGTTTAAAGCATCGACTCTACAAGTCATGTATCCGCCCAGTACTCACGTACGCAGCCCCTATTTGGACTAACGTTGCATATTCGCATCATCACGAAGATGCAGCAATTCCAAAATCGTTGCCTTCGAGTCATCTCGAAAAAACCCCTAAGATTTCCGTCCGAAGCTCTCCACCGCGAAACTGGACACCCAACTATTCCAAACTTTATCCTTACCACCTCAAAATCCTTTTTCCAATCTTCACGCAACAATCCCTTCCCAGAAATCAGCAAACTGGGTCAATTTGACCCCAGGATGCTGCATTTTAGGAAAAGATTTCCCATGCCACACGATATCAATTGAACCTAGTTCCGGTGTAATCTTAATTGTATATAGTATCTTTTTTCTTTTCTTTAATTTACAGGTTAAGCTAGTTTTAGGGATGGCCTATCCATCCACATAGGTTAAGTATTTTCAAATGGTTTTTTTTTCCATTTTACTAAAACAATGTAATGAAAAATTGTAATCTCGATGTAACTAGTATATAAGATGATGTATTATAGATAAAGCTTAGGCTAGGTGGTATAGTTATAAGCCGATTTGTATGTTATATATATTTTTTTGATAAAAATAAAGAATTATTAATTTGATACCTGCTCAGCGATAACATTTTTTTTTTATACCTGTGCATTTATAAGAGATTTTGTTTTTGTAACTGATCACAAAATAATTTTATTTTTATTGATTATTTGTTATTTGATTATATGATTTTGTTTTTATTTATTTTTATGACAAATCACACAACAGTTATGTAAGCTTTCGCTTAAGGCTTAGGATCGACTGCCTCATGTACAAATGCTGTTGACATGAAACCTTTCTCCACTTCAGTCCACTAGGTTTTCACTAGAGTATTTGCTACTACCACCAAGATCTGCACCGATGGCGGCTCCAGATGGCCTCACGGCCAATCCTTCCGCGCACACCTACTCGTTAGGGTTTCATGATAAAAGATAAATCTTTTATCGAAAATACCAACTAACGGTAGAGTAGAAGCATGACGCTTCAGCAACATCCATTTTCAGGGCTAGTTGCTTCGGCAGATGAGTTGTTACACACTCCTTAGCAGATTCCGACTTCCATGGCCACCGTCCTGCTGTCTTAAGCAACCAACGCCTTTCATGGTATCCCATAAGCGTCAATTTTGGCGCTTTAACTCTACGTTTGGTTCATCCCACAGCGCCAGTTCTGCTTACCAAAAGTGGCCCACTTGGCACTCTGATCCATATATAAAAAAATATATTCTCATAGCTTCACATTATAAATAATGTTTTTAAGCAAGCTAGAGATCTCACCCATTTAAAGTTTGAGAATAGGTTGAGGTCGTTTCGGCCCCAAGGCCTCTAATCATTCGCTTTACCGGATGAGACTCTTATATAATGAACGCCAGCTATCCTGAGGGAAACTTCGGAGGGAACCAGCTACTAGATGGTTCGATTAGTCTTTCGCCCCTATACTCAGTTCCGACGATCGATTTGCACGTCAGAATCGCTACGGACCTCCATCAGGGTTTCCCCTGACTTCATCCTGACCAGGCATAGTTCACCATCTTTCGGTTCCCAGCGTGTACGCTCTAGGTGCGCCTCTATTATAAAATAATCCGAAAACTAAATTATAATAATATAAGACGCCCTAGGAGTGCGATATTTAATACTTAATATAAATATATCCTCCTTTTATAATTTATAAAAAAATATAAATAATATTTACTTTCATTATGCCTTTGGGTTTCATAAAATTTTTAAATATTTCAATGAAAAAATATTTTATTCCCAATGACTTGCGCACATGCTAGACTCCTTGGTCCGTGTTTCAAGACGGGTCCTGAAAGTACCCAAAGCTATATCGTCACTGACAGATAAATTTTTAATAAAAAAAATAGAGCCAGTTCATTATCACACACCTACTGACAGTTAAATAGAATCATATAACGGCATAAAATCCGTATATAAAATATTTTTTATTTAAAAATTAAAACCTATTTACACTCGTGGTGAAACTGAACGCGTTAATAACGCGGCTCAATATCAATTTATAATTAATACTATCAAACAATTAATCAAGAACATAGGCGTTTAACATACTCAAAATATTATCAAAAAATAATATTTTACATTAATCAACGCAGAAATGCCTATAGATTAATATTTAATGGGTCGCAACGTCCTACAAGATGAGAAATGCATACCTCGTTATCATACAATTAACAATATACAGCAGTGCATATATTTTTACTAAAAATACATTTTTAATAAAAATTTTTGTCACATGATAGTACAAATTGGTTGATTAACGATAAAAAGTAAATGAATCTCATCTTTCGACCTTTCGAGTTTCTCAGGTTTACCCCTGAACGGTTTTATGTACTCTTTAACTCTCTCTTCAAAGTTCTTTTCAACTTTAGATGGATTTCTCTATATATATATGTATGTTTGCTATAGACAAAATGTACTTGCTTTATGCATCCATCACATAATAACTACTGAAAATAGATATAATTAATTTTATACACTCTTTCTACTGAAAATAGATATAATTATTTTTATACACTCTTTCTATATATATATATATATATATATATATATATATATATATATATATATATATATAGATATATATATATATATATATATATATATATATATATATATATATATATATATGTATGTTTGCTATAGCCACAAAATACTTGTTGCAACTTCTATCACATAATAACTAATGATAATGCATGCTTATAAACATTTATATTGTCAGCCCCATAAATAATTCAAAAACCAATTTCCTTTGTTTTAAACTCAAAATTCAAATTATTATATTTATACACATTCTCTATATATAATATATGTATGTTTAGTATTGCCACACAAAGTAGTTGTAATATGTCTCACATAATAACTATTGATAATACATACTGTATTGATATTATTATTTTTAAAAATTGATATTATTTTTATTACAATTTGTAGATGCAATATTTATCATATAATAATTAATAATAATACATTTTTATTAATGATAACAATATTTAATAAATATCAACTATTATCATCATCATTTTATGTATACGCAAATGTATTTATTATTAATATATTAATATTAATAGCACTTCCCTAAATACTTAAAAAACCAATTTCCTTTGTTTCAAACTCAAAATGCAAATGAATAAAATTAACTCCTTCCCCTAATATATATATAACGAAAAAATAAATTTCCTTTGTTTCAAACTCAAAATGCAAAAGAATAAATTTAACTCCTTCCTCATATATATATATATATACTGAAAAAATAAATTTCCTTTGTTTTAAACTCAAAATACAAATGAATAAATTTAACTCCTTCCTCATATATATATATATACTGAAAAAATAAATTTCCTTTGTTTCAAACTCAAAATACAAATGAATAAATTTAACTCCTTCCTCATATATATATATACTGAAAAAATAAATTTCCTTTGTTTTAAACTCAAAATACAAATGAATAAATTTAACTCCTTCCTCATATATATATATATATATATACCGAAAAAATAAATTTCCTTTGTTTTAAACTCAAAATATAAATGAATAAATTTAACTCCTTCCTCATATATATATATATACTGAAAAAGTAAATTTCCTTTGTTTCAAACTCAAAATGCAAAAGAATAAATTTAACTCCTTCCTCATATATATATATATACTGAAAAAGTAAATTTCCATTGTTTTAAACTCAAAATTATGCATTAACTTTTTTATATTTTCAATACTTGCTTTATTTTATTATTATTATTATTGATTATTATACCATTTTTCATAACAATATTTTCTACATATATGTCATACAAGTTGCATATATATTAAAATATCAACTTTTATAAATAATATTGTTATAAAAATTTTTATTATCAATTAAATATGAATTTGTTCTAATATATTATCGACAACAACCATACTATATTAAAAACACCAGTTCTCGTCCGATCACTGAAGTTAAGAAATATTAGGCATTATGAGTACTATCATGGGAGACTAGATAGGAAAACAATGTGTTGTTGTCTAGAATATAAAATTTTTTATTTATTTTTTTTTTTTTTTGAAGTAAAACTTCTTTAGGCGCGACTAGGGAGTAACTCAGATTTTTTTTTCTGACGGAAGTAACGCTTACTATAGTCTGTGTAGTTTCCGCCATTTAAAAATAATAATTCTGATTGGTTGTAAGTATATGTCATATACTACACGCTTCTTGATTTCGTACGTAAGAAATTATGATGACATTCAATTACCTGTTTCGAATGAATAATATTAATATAACATTTAAATAATCTTTGTAAAGCACATGAATAATAAATATAATTAAATTATAATATAATATTTATTTATTTAAGTTAATATTTAATCATTTCAGTGATATATGTCGTCAACGCCAAAGAAGTTTTACTTCAATCGCGCGTAAAGGTTACACGCACACACTTTTTTTTATTATTATTTTATTTATTTGGCTTTTATCAATAAGCAAAGTAGATAACATTTATTAGTATGAGATTGATTGATAAAATTGCAGTTTTTATTTATTTTATTCTTTTTTTTATATTATTCTTAATAAAATATTGTTATTATTATTATTAATATTATTAATGAAATTTCATATTATTATATGTGTAACATTTTATAAAAAAATCCTTTTAAATTATTAAAAGGATTTATGATTAATTCTTAATAAATCAATTATTATTATTATTATTATTATCAATTATTATAATTAATAATATCGCTTATTAGTATAAGTAATGTCACATATTAGTATAAGTAATGTCAAGTATTAGTATAAGTAATATCATATATTAGTATAATTAATGTAACTTATTATTATAATTAATATCACTTATTGTTATAATTAATGTCAAGTATTAGTATAAGTAAAATCATATATTATTATAATTAATATCACTTATTATTATAATTAATGTCACTTATTATTATAAGTAATATCACATATTAGTATAAGTAAAATCAATTATTATTATAATTTATTAATATTATTATTATAGTTTTTTATTATTATTA